>CAUYRH010159008.1:0-28865 GCA_963574655.1 Perodicticus potto | reverse complement strand
GTCCAGTTTGGGCTCTGATGGGGTCCCTGTTCCAGGAGGCCTTCGCCTCTGGGGACAGGCCACCCTCCAGTGGTCACCCTTGCATTCTGGACAGGGGCCAGGTGGCTTGCCCAGCCAGTGCTATTGCTGGGGGCAGTCTTCTCTGGAGTGGCCAGTCTGACCACATTGGAAGCACTTGTTTTTTGCTCCTCTGGTTTCCCTCTGCCCCTGAAGGTTGCTCGTTTGTCAGAGTGCCATTACTAGAGCTATCATTCTTTTCTGTTCCTTTCTCTCTTCTTCCTCCTTTCTCTCCAGATCTTGGTTATAAAAGACCGTAGTGGTCGTTCTAAGAAGATTCTCCAGGTTATGGTCTGGGGCTATAGCCAATTTCTGGAGTTTTCTTTGGATGTCTGGGGCCGCTTGAGGGATAATTTGTCTTTTTTAAAAAAAATCTGGCCCTCTATAGAGTCAGGTGTCAATTGGGTGTGTTTTCTCATTGCCTCCCTAAGCCTCTCTCTCTCTCTCTCTTTTTTTTTTTTTAATTATTAAATCATAGCTGCGTACATTAGTGCAATCAAGGGGTACAATGTGCAGGTTTCGTATACTAAGTTGGTGACTCTATTTGGATGTCAGATGTTAAGGGAACTTCTTAAACTACGGGAGCCAGTTCTGTGGCTACTGCTAAGAGCTTTCAGAGGACCTTTCTGCAAGTATGCTCCCTTCAGCCTCAGAAGGAGATGGCTTTTTTAATCACAACTGCATAATTTATAAAAATGTGACAGATGAAAATAAATGCTCTGATCATCAGAGCTTCCCCAGTTGTCCTGCTTTAAACCTTCAGTTGAGAAAATCATACCTACTCTGCCTGGGGATGCCTGCTGTGTCAGTCTGTGAAAATAAACTCCTGATTCATCCAGTCAAACCGGATGTCCTAAAAAAGACTCCAGCATGAGAACTAAAAGTTGTCAGAAAATTAATGATTCATTACCTTCTCTGCCAAATTGTGACGGTGCCCAGATTATCATGAAGTTACACTTTCTTGTTCTTTTTCCTAATTGTGTCGTCGTAGACATGTAAGCAAGTTTCTGTTTGTTTTTCTGAGAGTAAGGACTTCTAATGGGAGGGTGTGTAGATTTTAGACATGTACTTATGTTTGTAATTGATACTGCAGTCTGAGATCTAATAGCCATCTCTAGCCTACATTTGTGAAAAGAAAGAAAACTCTCAATTTCTCATGACGAATGTGGTCCGTCCCACAGTTTTCCTGAATCTCAATAATTATTACAACTATCCAATTAATAAATACCACCATGTGGAGTCACCCTGAATAAATTAATTGCTTTTTCTGTTGACATTCTCTTCATAAGTAAACCACGTCTTCTGTACGTCAAAAATACATCCCTGCCCACTTTCTAACTGCTCTCCTAAAAAAATCACTGCCTTAGTAGTCCTCCAAAAACATCTTTATCATTTTCCTGCTTTTATCTTCTCTTTCTTCATAACATTCCCCACACGGAATGCAGAATATCTTTTAAATATAAATTAGACCAATGTCAAAAATATACAACCGCCTAGACAAAACTCAAGTTTGATCTGGCCTCTGCTTAAAATTTCGATTACATTATCATTCATCTATCCTTAATTAAATTCCAATTATATTATACCTATTCAACAATAATTACTTAGCCCCTACATGGTACCTGGAATTGCTTATCACAGTAAAAATAAATAAATAAAAATTAAAGCTTGTGTGTTGTCAAAGAACACAGAACACCGGATGAATTAAAAAATCATGTAATGTTTTAGAAAATGATAATTTCTACAAAGGGAAAGTAAAGCAGAAAAGGATGACAGAATCTGTCTGATGGGGTGGTAAGTTCCCAGAAGTCACTAGACTTGAATCTTTAGGGTAAAGATTAGCCTGTGTCATTCAGCACGGGATCCCCAGTTCCAGTACAGTGCCTGACTCTGCAGGCACTCCATAAAAACTCGGTGCCTAACAGGAACTTGTCGCAGGAAGAAAAAGTCCATGATCATCGTAGACTATTGATTCTGCCTCAAAATTAATTAAAAATATAGAGTTAGAATATTTCAGTTTTAGAACCAAGTAAAATTTTAGATTTTAAAAGATGGTAAACTTTTTTAGAGCACCATAATGATATTTTGTTTGCTTGTTGTTTTTTTTTTTTTTTTGAATGGTTATAGCTTTAATCATATTTGACCACCTATTTTTAAGAAAAAAGTGAAAACATGTTAATGGCATTTATACGAGGAATCTGAAATATGGCCGATGGAGTCCATTCATATACAAAAAATAGAAATATATATATTTTTAATTACATAACTGATTCTGCAATGAGGTGCTTAAAATTTTAATGTTCAAGCTGTGTTTATGTTTTCTGACTCAAAATGAACACTTAGTGGTCCAAAGAGGAAAGACGAAAGCGAGAATTTATAATCGTCCAGTTGCTCTGCCTCAGGCCGGTGATCCTCGCACTCTGGGAAGCTAAGGCAGGTGGATTGCTTGGCTCAGGAGTTTGAGACCAGCCCAACCAAGAGTGAGACCCTGTCTCTACTAAAAATAGAAAAAATTACCCAAGCATTGTGGTGGGCGCCTGTAGTCCCAGCTACTCCTGAGGCTGAGGCAAAAAGATCACTGGAGCCCAGGAGTTTGAGGCTGCTGTGAACTATGACTCCATGGCACTCTACCCAAGGTGACAGAGTAGGACTCTATCACAAACAAAAAAAAAAAAAAAAAAACGAAGAATTTATAACCACATACAATATTTTTTTTTTTTTTTTTTTGAGACAGAGCCTCAAGCTGTCACCCTGGATAGAGTGCTGTGGCATCATAGATCACAGCAACCTCCAATTCCTGGGCTCAAGTGAGTCTCCTGCCTTTACCTCCCAAGTAGCTGGGACTACAGGTGCCCGCCATAACACTTGGCCATTTTTTGGTTGCAGCCGTCATTGTTGTTTGGCGAGCCCAGGCTGGATTGGAACCCGCCAGCTCAGGTGTACGTGGCTGGTCCCTTAGCCACTTGAGCCACAGGCGCCGAGCCCACATACAATATTTTTATTTGTCTTTATAAGATTAATAACTCAGGGGGCACCCATAGCTCAGTGGGTAGGGCACCAGCCACATACACCAAGGCTGATGGGTTGGAAGCTGGCCTGGGCCAGCTAAACGACAGTGACAAATGGAACAGCAACAACAAAAATAGCCTGGCATTGTGGGGTACCTGTAGTCCCCGCTACTTGGGAGGCTGAGGCAAGAGAATCACTTAAACACAAGAGTTGGAGATTGCTGTGAGCTATGATGCCACAGCACTTTACCCAGGGTAACAGCTTGAGTCGCTATCTCAAAAAAAAGATTAATAAATCAATTTTAACATGAAAAAAGTAATTGTTTAACTATCATGAACTTTACATTCTCAAGTGTTAAATCTGTAGAATTTTAAAGCTTTGTCTACAGAATAAAAAGTGTGAAGTCGTCAATTCTTATCAAATAAAAAATGAAGTCGTGAATTCTTATCAAATAATAAATCACTACATTAAAAAAAAAACAAATACTTGAACCCATTCTTAGCAAAATCTGATAAATCTTTAATGAGTCAATTTAATAAAAAATCAAAACTTAGAAGGCATTTGGGCTTCTATTTTAAAATTGTTCATATTTAATTTAGACAATATTTTGAATGATGAAATAATACCTCTGTAGCCTAGTATTTTGCTACCCTTGCAACAGTACTGTGGGCTCGGCGCCTGTGGCTCAATGGGCTAAGGCGCCAGCCATGTACACCTGAGCTGGCGGGTTCGAATCCAGCCCGGGCCCGCCAAACAACAATGACGGCTGCAACCAAAAAATGGCCGGGCGTTGTGGTGGGCACCTGTAGTCCCGGCTACTTGGGAGGCGGAGACAGGAGACTCGCTTGAGCCCAGGAATTGGAGGTTGCTGTGAGCTGTAATGCCATGGCACTCTATCCAAGGTGACAGCTTGAGGCTTTGTCTCAAAAAAAAAAATAAAAAAAACAGTACTGTGGATCAGCAGTAGCCACGAAGGGCACATCTATTCCTGGTTGAACTGATGATCTGTACCCAGATGACACCTCGTCATGATGAGTGCACAAATGTAACTTCTTTACAAAGTATAATGACCTTGTTGAAATTGGGAGGGTGGGAGCATGCATTCAGTTAACAAAGTTTGCATAGAGTTGCAAGCGAAATTTCAAAAAAGATGACTGAAGTACCAATCAAAATACCCAAGAAACTAGCAATGCAACTTTTTCAGAAAGTGTCAAAGAAGTTAAGATGATTCGTTTTTTAAGACAGAAAATAAGTGATTCAGATTTGTAGCTTAGAAGCCTGGGTTCAACAAAACCTAAAATTCACACACTTAAAGAATCTTCTATGGTTTTTCTGTCCTTCAGTGGTGTTGAGATTTATATCATTTACCTTATTTCTGGCAGTTGGTGTATTGTTTCTAGCCCTTCCTGTTCCCTTCCCTTTTGTGTAAATTCCTTCCCTTTAGGTTTAAATTTAACAAGCTGATAGCCTTCCCCATTTTAAGACAGTAAAGGTACCTGCTAAAAATTGACATAGTGAAATAACACAGTTCCCTGAAGTCACATCTAATTAGAGCTGTCGGAGGGACTGTATTAGCTTCCCTGAGCTGTGACAAAGACAATGTCTTGATGGCCACTGCCCCATTGATTAAGCAGTTGGATCCGGTCATTATCTGCTCTCTTGCCTTTCTGAAATTAGTCCCTAGAGAATATGCCTAAATGACACAGGCACAGTCAGGACAAGTTATTGGTTTCGTTCTACAGGAACTCATGGAAAATGTTAAAACTCTAGGCACGTTTTCAGTCCCAGAGCTCAAACTACATGAGAAATCCTGACCTCGTTGGCCCTAGACATTTCTTACCCCATAGTTATTCATATAGTTTTCCGCTGCTTAGAGAATAAAAGTGAAATCCATAAAGCCTGGTACAGAAGCCTCTCTATGTTCCAGCCTTGTCTTCTATTTTCTTACATGAACCTTTGCTCCATGCAGGCTGTTGCAATCCTGGCTCTCACTCATAATTAGCACCTGCTCTCGGTGACGTATAACATCACTTGAGAAGTATAGCATGTTGTCACTGATTTTTTGCTCTGGGTTATCCTTTTTATTGTTGCCTCTGGAATGCAAATTAGATATACTATTTCCTTTTATATTCCAAAACATAATAGCGGAATAATCATCTTTTAATTAGATAAAACATAAGAAAACAGGAATATTGCTTCTCCTTCAATTTCTGATTAGCCACAAATATAGACCATGCACTCTGAATTCTATGAATTAATGTCTCCCACACAAAATTCCCAAAGAGAGCTTTATTTTCTGTTTACAGTACTCCTACCTCCGAAAGCAGAATCTGCATCCCCTGCAGGAGCAAAGTACTTGAAATGCACAAGAGTTCAATAGATGTTTGCTGAACAAATGAATGAAAGAACAAATGGTAGTACTTTTTCTTGGCAGAAACTAATGGAAAAACTAAGATTTACTAGAAGGACACTGTGCATTTTATAGACTTTAAGGGAAGGAATGAAGAAGGCATCAGGATAGCTCTAGAAATGGGACTGCTCAGGAAGTCTTCTTTATACTAATCTCCACTTCTTTCTTCCAAAATGCTTCCTTTTCCTTTGCCCCCGATTCTTTTCCCCCCTCTCCCTCCGCCATCTCTCCCTCTAATTTGTCCCATCCACACACTCACATCTTTCCAAATGATTTTTCACAATCTGGATTCATAAAAATAAAAACTGATTTATCGCCGGACACGGTGGCACACGCCTGTAGTCCCAGCTATTTGGGAGGCTGAGACAGGAGGATTGCTTGAGTCCACAAGTTCTGGGCTATAGTGCGCTATGCTGATTGGATGTCTGCACTAAGTTCAGGGTCAATATAGTGACCTCCTGGGAGTGGGGGCCACCCGGGTGCCTAAAGAGGGGTGAACTGATCCAGGTCAGAAATGGAGCAAGTCAAAACTCCCATGCTAATCAGTAGTGGGATTGTGCTTGTGAATAGCCACTGCACTCCAGCCTGGGCAACATAGCAAGACCCTGTCTCAAAAAAAAAAAAACAAAACTGATTTATCTTTATTAGATTAAGTGCCCGTCCAAGAAATAAACAACTATGGCCAAAGGTCCAGGAGCACATGAGACAAGTATGTGTGCAGCCTTGTGGGGGGCGTACACAAGCTTCCAGAACTCTCTGAGCAGCTCCCTCCCAGCACCTTGATGTGTTTGTCATCCCAGAAACTCTCCTGCCCTACCACGTAGGGATGTTATGGAGGTCTCAGTACATAAACATGATTGGTTAAGTCATTGACCATTGGTGATTGACTCAATCTCTAGCAACTTTTTGGTTCCATCATCTCATTCCCTTCCACGATCCTGACCCTGCTGCCTCTCTCTTCTAATGGGAAATCTTGTGCTTACCTGGGGCCCATCCAGGTAATCCAGGAGAATCTCCCCATCTTAATGTTCTTAACTTAATCACATCTCCAAAGTCCCTTTGGCAATATATGGCAGCATACTAAGAGGCTAGAGATTAGAACATCATTGGGAAGAACAAGATTCTGCCCACCAAAATGGGATGAGAGCTTTTCTTAACTAAAGCAGTAATGTCATGCTGTCCTGCTAATCCCTAGTCCTTGAGAGTATGCGCCGTATGCATGATAATGAAGTGTATTTACATGGCTTGATATTGAGAATGATGTAAAAACTCATGATGTTTAAGCAACATATTATAGTTGTACATAACTTCACAGTGAACTGAAAGGGCCTGTCCTTCACTTCGTGCTCTTCCTTGTTCATCTCCTTCCAAATTGTTGTGTGATCTTTTTACCTGAAAATGTGGTAGGTTGAATTTGCCATTTAATCTTGTCTCTCTCCTCTCCAAGATTCAATAAAGATAAAAATACGAGTTTTAGTAGCAGGGAAGCTGGAGAGACATAGGGGAGGTGCCCATGCAGGCCTGTCCAACATTCGCAGGTCGAGCTGCTGGACTGATGCGATGTCCTGGGAAAGCAGCACTTGCTCCAACAGACCTTCCTCCTGGCACAAGCAGGAGCAGGTATGGTTGCCTGCACACTGGACCTGGCAGGAAGCAATGCGTCCGGGCCACACATGCAACTTTTCACCAATTAAAAAAAAATAAGGTACTCGAGGGGGGCGGGGTCTTGGTGTGTGCCACACCTTTTGGGGCAAAACACGATTATAAGAGGGACTTTCCCTAACAAATGCAATCAGTGTAACCTGGTTTCTTATACCCTCAATGAATCCCCAACAATACAAAAAATAATAATAATAAAATAAAATAGATAAACAACAACAACAAAATAAGGTACAAACCAGCAAGAGTTCCCTCCCCAATATCCCCAAGAGATGTGAGTGCCAATTTGGGGGATCACTAAAGCCATGGAAAAGGAAGAAAAGAGCCCCTTTTAAGTATCTCCTCTGTGTCCTCCCACCCACATGTGCTCTACTGTGAAACTGTGCTAAAGAACAGAAAGCTGGAAGCTTACGGAAAGGAAGAGGCCCAGCAGACTTCAATCCACAAGCACGTGTGGTACAGTAACTGTGAGACATGCTCTTCTAGGCACTGTGACACATGCAAAAATGTCATTAAAGAATACGTTGCACGTGCCGAGGAGAATGGGCCAGGTCCACTATCTAAAATGGGGCACTGTCTAGCCTGGCCTGGCTGCTATCCTAAGCAACTACCATGTGCACCTGCTAAACAACAAGAATTTATTTCCCACAGTTTTGGAGGCAGGAAGTCCAAGGTCAGGGTGTCAGCACAGTTGTATTGTGCTAAGGACCCTTTCCCTGATTGTAGACTGCAGTCATCTCTTTATATCCTCACATAGCAGAAATAGGGGAAAATGGGTCTCTTTACAAGGGCACTCCACTCTTTAAAAGGGTAATTCCACTCCTGAGGGCGCCATTCTGTTTTTTGTTTTTTGTTTTTTTTGTAGAGACAGAGTCTTACTTTATCACCCTCAGTAGAGTGCAGTGGCGTCACACAGCTCACAGCAACCTCCAACTCCTGGGCTTAGGCGATTCCTTTGCCTCAGCCTCCCGAGTAGTGGGACTACAGGCGCCCGCCACAACGCCCGGCTATTTTTCTGTTTTGCAGTTCGGAGAGGCTGGGTTTGAACCTGCCACCTTCGGTATATGGGGCCAGCGCCCTACTCGATGAGCCACAGGCACTGCCTGAGAGCTCCATTCTTTTGACCCAGTCACCTCGCACAAGCCCCACCTGTAAGTAGCATCACATTGGGGAATAGGATGTCAGCATAGGAACTTGGGAGAACACACTCATTCAGTCCACTGCAAGCACCCAGAGTACTTAGGACATTCGGCTGTCTTTGTACCTGGAAAGAGTTCACAGGCATGTTAGGCAAAAGGGGGTGAATATGAATGACCTTATCTTAAATGCGGAGGCTCTGATTGAGTATGGGAGTTTAAAGAAAGGAAATTAAATAAGTGGATACATAAAAATTACATTAATGAAGAAATGATGTAAAAAGCAGCTCTTTAAACATTGTTTCCTTTAGTTCTATAAACTAATTTAAAATAGCTGATTTAATTTTTTTTTTTTCCCTAGAAAGTCCCACATCTGGGCTTCATTGAGGACAGTTCTGCTGGTGGCTTTTTTGTTTGTTTCTGCATAGGAACCATACTTCCTTCTTTCTTTGCACATCTTTTCATTTTTCTTGAAAACTGGAAATTTTAGACAACTTGTCGTAACGACTTAGGAAATCAGAGTCGCCGTTCCCCATTGTCGTGTTGGTTTCACTGTGTGATGCTGCTGTAGCTTGCAGCACAACTGTTCTGAAATTAACTCTGTAAACTCTGTATGCGTTATAATGTGTGCCCACGGGACTTTCTGTGTGTTTGGTGCAGCGATCATCTAATGATTAGACAGAGATTTTTTCCAATGCCTGAAACCACTAAGTCTCCTAACCTCTGCTGAAGGGCTCCGTGTGGTGTTGGGGCGCACCGTCCATGCTAAGCTAAGCTGCTGACAACACCGTCTTAGCCTTCACTTTCACAGAGCCTCGGGGTCAGCACAGGTTGAGGTTCTAGCCCCTTCTCGGGTCTTCCCTGACCATACACCCCACTCTGGCCTGTGTCTGACCAGATTTTTTTTACAAAGATTTTCCTTTCCTATGGAAATCTTCGTCCCTGACTTTTAAGCTTTTGACTAGCCTGTTTCTTTTTAAGCTTTTGGTTATTTTATTTCCTTTTAAACTTTTGGCTAGTTGTGGGTATTATTTGCCCTGTTTTCCACCTTTTCAGGTACATGGGAAGTTCCATAATTGCCTGTAAACTACTCAACAAATATCCCCAAGGAAAAGGCAACAGGCAAGCTCCTTGACAGGTTAAAAAAAAAATGAAACCCAGCCCTGTAAGTGGGGTCTTCCAGGGAGCCACCAGACGATGAAATAATGAGAATTGTCTGAGAATGAAGCTATGAAGAAGGCCACACAGCTGGACTCCGCCTGTAGCTTCCTGTTTCTGGTCCTCACTGGGACTATGAGTTGTTGATTTTCAAGGCTAAGGTTAAGAGAAGATGAAAATAGGGCACAATACCACAAATCTTACAAGATTTAGCCTTTTGGTTTTCTTTTGCAAGAGTCTCACTATGTCACCCTCGGGAGAGTGCCATGGTGTTACAGCTCACAGCAATCTCAAACTCCTGGGCTTAAGCGATTCTCTTGCCTCAGCCTCCCAAGTAGCTGGGACTCCAGGTGCCCGCCACAACGCCTGGCTAATTTTTTGTTGCAGTTGTCGTTGTTTACTGGTCTGGGCCGGATTTGAACCCTCCAACCTTGTTGTATGTGGCTAATGCCGTAACCACTATGCTACAGGCGCAGAGCCTCAGTCTTTTCTTTTTTTAAGGAAATACTCCCAGATTGCTGCAAACCTTGGTTAATTATTAGAATTCAGAGAAAATCAATTATGATCATTTTTTTTCAGTATTCTCATTTCTTTAATGGAGGAAAGACTTTTTGAAGATTCTTCTCTGCCATTTTCACTAATTTCACACCAATATATAGTATTGAAAGACTGGATTTGGGATAAATTATTAAAGAGGGCAGTTATTGTGGTGTTTTGTTTTATTTTGTTTTTTGTAGAGACAGAGTCTCACTTTATCGCCCTCAGTAGAGTGCTGTGGAGTCACAGCTCACAGCAACCTCCAGCTCTTGGGCTTAGGTGATTCTCTTGCCTCAGCCTCCCGAGTAGCTGGGACTACAGGTGCCCACGACAACGCCCGGCTATTTTTTGATGCAGTTTGGCTGGGGCCGGGTTTGAACCTGCCACCCTCGATATATGGGGCCGGTGCCCTACTCGCTGAGCCACAGGCACCGCCCATGGCGTTTGGTTTGGTTGGGTTTTTTGAGAACGAGTCTCACTCTGTAGCCCTGGCCTGTTGTCTCAGGCTCCTAAGTAGCTGGGACTACAGGCATGAGCCACTACTCCAGCTAGTTTTTCTATTTTTAGTAGAGACAGAGTCTTGCTTTTGCTCAAGCTGTTCTCAATCTCCGGAGCCCAAGCAATCCATCTGCCTCAGTATCCCAGAGTGCTAGGATTACAGGCGTGAGCCACCACGCCCATTATGCATTTTTTTTTTTTTTGAGATAGTATCTGGCTCTGGCACCCAGGCTGGAGCACAGTGGCTTCATAACTTACTACATCCTCCAACTTCTAAGCTCCACTGATCCTCCCACTTCAACCTCCTATGGAACAAAAGGCATGTGTTGGCATCACCCTGCCTGGTTACTTTTTAAAATTTTTTATAGGTAGAGGCATCTTGCTATGTTGCCCAGGCTGGTCTCAAACTCTTGGCCTCAAGGAATCCTTCCACCTCAGCCATTTGAAGTGCTAGAATTATACTTGGTCCTTATAGACTACTAGTTTATGCACAAAGCAGTTTGTAACAAAAGGAGAAGGTTAGAAAGATACAGGGCAATGGAGGGATGAAAAAGACAACTTAGCAGGTATTTGCCTTGTCCAGGTGAGAAATGATGGCAACTTAGACTAGGATGTTGATAGTAGATCTCAAGAGATGTGAACAAATTTGAAATATGTATATTCAGAATAAAAAATGACCAGGTCTTATGTTGAACATTAGAGAACGTGATAGGCAGGATTTTGTTCTCTATGACTTCATCCATTGGTGCTATTTTTGGTGGTTATGTCACTAACCAGCTTATCCTAAAACAGGAGGATTATCTAAGACTACACAGGGCCACCCAGCTTAGTGACATAGGAAGACAACAGTGGGGATGTGGCATAAGAGGGAGTCAGAGAGGGTTGATGAGAAAGACCTGATGTATAAAGAAAAACAAAGAGAAAAAAAAAAACAAAGAAAGACCTGATGTGCCTCATTACTGGCTTCCAGCTGGAGAAGGCCACGTGGGAGGTAAGGAAATAAATGAATTCCGTCAACAGTCCTAAGGAGACCACAGGCCTGGAAGATACATTGATTTTAACCCAATGAAACCCTGAGCAGAGAACACAGCTACACAACATTAGACTTTTATCTTTTTGTTGTTGTTGTTGTCCCAGATTTATTAAAATGTTACAGCGCACAGAAGATAGACTCAAACAGTCCACGTGGTGTTCTGAAATTCATCCCAGCTGCAGGCTGAGTGACCTGGAGGGCGGACGGACTGCCGAAGTCCAAAAGCTCCAGCATTCCCTTAGTGTCGGGATCGACTTCAATGATCCCTTCACCAGCGCCGAGACCTCAGGGACATAGTGGCCTCTCCTCCTCCGGCAGCCTGGTGGAGACGCCGCTCCCTGGGCCTCTCTGCGTCGGTTTCATCAGGTGTAGGACACAGCGCACTTCTTGTTGCGATCTTCTTGCTGTGAATGACGGCGATCTCCTCGCACACACGCGTGTTCGTGGGAAAGACATTGCCCAGACCGTGTAGTACTTCTCCGTGATGACCCGGGCCGCCTTCTCCACGGTTTTGGTGCCAACGCGGCCCGTGTTGGCGGGTCTTTGGTAAAAGAGCAACATTAGACTTTTGAACTATACACTGTGAGCTGATAAAATAGTTTCACTTTAAGCCACTAAGTTTATGGCAATGTGTTACGGCAGCAAGAGAAAATTAATACTGGTGGAGGAGGAGAGAGAGAAGGTGAGGGTGTAGGTCCTGCTCTGTGGCACACACGGGGGAAAGGAAACTGATGTAATTGGGGGAATCGGAAACCTGGAAGAGAAACAGGCTGAGAATAGTAAGAGGTGAGAAGCAACATGTTAGTGTTCGACTGGACATGTTTAGTTTTGAATACATTTGGAAGTCCAAGTTTTAAAAAATGTTAATAATTTATTGCAAACGTACAAGGTAGGACAATCAAGATCACAAACTCAGGCTCAGCGCCCATAGCTCAGTGGTTAGGGCAGGAGCCATACACTGGGACTGGCAGGTTTGAACCCGGCCTGGGTCTGCTGAACAACAATGGCAACAACAACAACAACAGCAAACAACCAAGCGTTGTGGCGGGTGCCTGTAGTCCCAGCTGCTTGAGAGGCTGAGGCAAGAGAATCACATGAGCCCAAGAGTCTGAGGTTGCTGTGAGCTATGCTGCACTCTACTGAGGGGGACATAGTGAGACTCGGTCTCAAAAAAAAAAAAAAAATCACAAACTCATCCTAGAAAAAGTGCTACAGACCTCACAACTGAATATCACTATGGTCACTCTGAAGTGCTCCCCTGGGAAGGTGTGCACGGTCGCTGGAGCCAACTCCACCCTTCAAAGCACTTTTTCTAGGATGAGTTTATGATTTTTTTTTCTTTTTTTTTGAGACAGAGCCTTAAGCTGTCACCCTGGATAGAGTGCTGTGGTATCACAGCTCACAGCAACCTCCTATTCCTGGGCTCAAGTGAGTCTCCTGCCTCTGCCTCCCAAGTAGCTGGGACTACAGGCGCCCGCCACAACGCCTGGCCATTTTTTGGTTGCAGCCGCCATTGTTGTTTGGCAGACCCGGGCTGGATTCGAACCCGCCAGCTCAGGTGTACGTGGCTGGCACCTTAATTTAATTGTCCAACTTCGTAGATCTAGAGTTCAGTGAGTAGTACACTGAGGCTAAAAATACAAACTTGTTGGCATATAGTTGTTAGTTGAGGCTGAGTGAATGGATCAGATTGCCTGGGGATGGAGTATAAATGAGAAGAGACAAACGACCACCCGAAATCCTGTTGTCTCAGATTGCCAGGGACTGGCGAAAACAAGATTCCCTCAGCTAAGCCTCCAGTCCGATTTAATATGCCGACTTAGTAAAGCATGTCTTTCTCAAAGCTCTTCAGGGACCAAGAGTAGCCAAACTGTTCCAATATCCTGACATTCTCCTAGCATGTCTCCTAGAAAGCTCCACCAATTCAGCAACTTCACCGACAAACACCAATAACTGGTAATTAACCAGACTGGAATACTGAAACTTATAGTTTCTCACCCTCCCTGAGCTCAGTTGATTCCATATTGTATAATCCATCATTGAGATAGCCCACTTTAAAATATTTTATAGTTAGGTTAGGCAGTTAGGTAGACGTGAGCAGGGTGGGTGCCAGACACAGTTGGGCCATTTTGGACTGGCGTGGGCTCAGCTAACCTGGCCTATTCTGGGAAGGGGGCTAATCTAGACTTTGTGGGTGGGTTGTTATGGGGAGCTGGTTATTTTGGGGACTGAATGATGTCCCGGGGACTTTCTAACATGGACAGATAGGTGGGAACACTTTATGGGAACAAAGTTAATCAAGACCCTGAGGAAATTCACAAGAAGCAACTGACACCTCTCAAAATTGTGTGTGAAATCCAGCACTGCGCTCTCCATGTGCCTGCAATTCCTAGGATGCAACTGGTTTGCTATCCAAGTCTTTAAAATAACTTTTCCTTTCTTGCTAAAAATATACTTTCTCTTCTTCTCTTTAATTACTTCAGTGACCACCTCAAGCTATCACTGCACTGCCCTAAAATGATCTCTGCATTTTTCAGGAGTCCTTCATGTCAAAGGCATAGAACCTGGACAATAGCTTAGGCCCAAAATGGCAAATTTATTGTTTGGATTACCTCAATAAAAAATTGTTGTTTTGGGCGGTGCCTGTGGCTCAAAGGAGTAGGGCACCGGCCCCATATGCTGGAGGTGGTGGGTTCAAACCCAGCCTCAGCCAAAAACTGCAAATAATAATAATAATAAAATAAAAAATAAAAAATTATTGTCTTATGTTAATTATATATTATAAACACTGAGTTAAGTTTCTGATATTCAGAGGTAAACAATAAAACCCTGGTTCTCTGCAGTCCCAGCTCAGATCTCATGGGGATATGAAGATGCCTGGGTAATGTTGTAACTATAGCCACCTGTAAGAAAAATACGGACCCCCACTTTGGGTACAAATCAGAGGTGATTTTATTTACTCCTGCACTGGAGGCCACTGCTAAAAAGGCAAACAGCCCTGGACAGAGAAGCAGGTAGCCTTTTATACCCTTTATGTTGCCATGCAAGCAAGCAAAAACAAAAGCAAGACATGGCTGTTAGCTGGGGAAGGGTTACAGTCAGGGGGCTACAGCGTGGCGATTGCGTGGCGTACATCGTAACGGTTGGCAGAGAAACAGCTTTGGAAATACAGTAAGTAACCTGGGAACTTTGTACAGGTAATGTTTTCTCCATTGTTTGCCCATTGCTGGGGGGGTTGGGGTAAGTTTCTCATCATTGTGTTACCATTGCTAGGGAGTTGGGGGACTCGAAGAACTTCCCTGTTCTATTCTGAAACCTTCCTTTGAAATTAACCATGGGGAGCATGCGGGGGACTAAAGCTAAAACAGGCTGAGAAAAACCTGTGTTCTTTAGGGGGGCTGCTGTTTATTCCAAAGTAACCTATGTAACCAAAGGAAGAGCTGAATAACAGAGCTGGAGACGGGAAAGGATCCAGCTGAACTTTGGAATAGTGGAGGCAACAATATCAAGTCACTCCAGGAATAACAGTTACTGATATTCACAATCTTACATAATTCTTACAATAAATTCACAGTCTTATATAATTCTTACAATAAATGTATAATGTAAATAATATTAGCTCAGCTCCCCAGATAAGGAAATCAAGGCTCAAAAAGATTAATAAGCTGTCTAAAGTAATTTAACTAATAAAATTAAGAGATAAAACTTGAACCCAAATGTGAAAACCTCAACATCCAAGCTATTTTCACTATATCATTCTCCTTCCAAACTAAAATCCATAAAAATCAGTATATGACCTCTTGGCCCAATTTTTTCACAGAAATACAAACTATATGACAACTTTCTCATTCATTCATGTCTCTCCACAACTGACTCCACAGCTTTGAATACATCCTACATGTATGTAATTGATACAATGGCGTAGGAATAATATACTTTTTATCTTTTTTTTTTGAGACAGAGTCTCACCATGTTCCCCTCAGTAGAGCACTGTGGCATCACAGCTCACAGCAACCTCAAACTCTTGGGCTTGAGTGACTCTCTTGCCTCAGCTTCCCGAGTAGCTGGAGTAGCTGGGATTACAGGCGCCCACCACAATGCCCAACTATTTTTTTTTTTTTTTGTAGTTGTCATTGTTGTTTAGGAGGCCCCAGCTGGGCTCAAACCAACAGCCACAGTGTATGTTTGTTGCCAGCGCCCTACCTGCTGAGCTAGAGGCACGGAGCCTATACTTTCAATCTTGTTAGCTATATTGAAACTGTAGTAATCAGTGTTGTTTCATTTCATCCATACAAGCATCCATACAAGGTAGCCTCATATTTAAGTCTGAAAGCAGCAGAAAATAAGAGAGAGAGCAGCAGATTTTTTAAAGGGTAAATTAAAATTAGAGTATTACATTCAGAGTTGGCGTACTACAATGCTACTGAATTTAAATAAATGTTATCAGGAAAGAATACCTGAAAATAAATCCAACCTGACAAAGTCTGCATTGTTTTTATACTAGCATACATACAGGTTTGTCTGAAAACAAAGCCATCTGAAACGGCTCAGCACTACACAGTACGAACCACAGACGGTGAATTCTGTTATCAAACACTTTTTAAAAGCGAACAGTATCCTCCCAAAATATTACTTTTGAGGAAAGCTCATGATAGACAGCTCAGTAATAAAATTTTTTTAATTCAAAATGAGATCAACTTTGTAAATACAAAAAAGTTAGTGCCCATGTTGATCTAAGCCTTTCATTTTCTTCTGATAACTGCCAAGCACTGAAATCCCGGAATTCGTTGTGAATAATGCATAAGCGACCACAGGTTCATTTAGAGACCAGAAAAAATCCCTGGTTTCAGGTTAGCGTTTCATCCGTTCTGTGGGAAGAGAGGAGGCTTTATTTTCTAGCTCAATGGGCTAATTTACCTTCTTCCTTCCTACGGCGAAGTACACACACCCTCACTAGCACTCATGCACACACACTTGCCTGCACACATTCACCACATACACAATTATATTAAGCTACAAAATTAAAATCCCGTTTCATGGGAGGATAATGGAGGTCACAGTACATGGCACACCTCTTGGGGGTGGGACACAATTATAAGAGGGACTTTATCTAACAAACGCAATCAGTGTAACCTAATTCTTTGTGTCCTCAATGAATCGCAAACAATAAAAAAGAAAGAAAAAAATTCTGTTTTGTAGTCTATTAGCAATAAAGTTTGATGACTCCTTGGATGCATGATGAGATTTAGGGAACTTCGAGAAGGGTAAAATTGGGCAGCGCCTGTGGCTCATCAAGTAGGGCACCAGCCCCATATACCCAAGGAGGCGGGTTCAAACCCAGCCTTGGCCGAACTGCAAAACAGAAAAATGGCAGGTGCCTATAGTCCCAGGTACTCCAGAGGCTGAGGCAAGAGAATCGCCTAAGCCCAGGAGTTGGAGGTTGCTGTGAATTGTGTGACTCCACGGCACTCTACCAAGGGCGATAAAGTGAGACTCTGTCACTACAAAAAAAAAAGGGTAAAATCATTAACTAAAGTCAAGATGCCATTTTGAATGTATTGGATTCATAACCAGGTCCATGAACAAATTTCTATGACCCCTATATGTTTTTTTGTAATCCTCTCCCTAAACTAACTACTTAACCTTTTGCGTGGCTCCCAGAAATGGAAAATTTTCTACAAGACAAGGGAGTTGGGACTCTAAAGGGTCCTGGGCATTCCTGGATGACTCACCCTCCACCACAGCCTGCTGCCAACCCTCGAGGCAGGGAATAGCCCCTGGCTAGTTAAACCTTGACCTGCCCCAAGGCACATGGCCCCGCCTTTAAAAGTCCATGATCTCCATTAGTCTCCTCCCATTCTCCCCCAAAGACAAAACATCTTTCATATGAAAAATTCCTGGCAGCCTCTCCCATTCTTCCCCCCCAAAAAAACAAGTGCAGGAGAATTTAACAATTCCTGCCAATCTTCATTGTCTTGGGAATTAGATCTGTGTGCAGCGAGCTGTGGGATCTAGACAAAAACCACCTTGCAGTTTTAATTATACATTTACTTAGGTATGTTTTTCAACAACAATTTGCCTTAGATTTGCTTATCTGAGCTTAACAGATAACTCTCTGTGAGGCGTGATTCTGAGAGGTCTTACATGCTGCAGGCCACTACAGAGAAAGTGTTACTCCCACGGCCTCAAGCCCTGCAATCTCCTGGGCGGCTTCTCCTTCTCCTTCTCCTTCTCTCCTTCTCCTTCTCTCCTTCTCCTTCTCTCCTCCCCCTCCCCCTCCTCCTCCTCCTTCTCCTTTTTTCTTTTTTTTGAGACAGAGTCTCAAACTGTGTCCCTTGGTAGAGTGCTATGGCAAAGTAGCTCACAGCAACCTCCAATTCGGTCTCAAGCGATCCTCTTGCCTCAGTTTTTCTATTTTCGGTAGAGACAGGGTCTCACTTTTGGTCAGGCTGGTCTCAAACTCGTGAGCTCAAGCGATCCACCCTCCTCGGCCTCCCGGAGTGCTGGGATGACAGGCGTGAGCCACCACGTCGAACTGCATCTTTCTTTAAAACTAAAGTTTTCTGATCCTTTCTCATTCCGTCTGCTCTGGGAAGCTTATCATCGTCACAACTATTTCTGAAGGTCTGTTGTTGAAACTGGGAGGGGCTCTCATGTAGATCTAGAGGCTCATCCCACAAACAGCCAATTATTGAGCCAACAAGGATTGCCAAGGAAGAAAAAATAATTAATACGACAGACAGACAGTATTTGTCAGGAGAAAGAGAGAAGTTGCCTCAAATCAACCTCTGTGATTAACAAGATCATGGCCTATTTATTTATTTATTGTAGACAGAGAATCAGTTTGTTGCCCTGGGCAGAGTGCCATGGCATCTAGCTCACAGCAACCTGACACAATCCTCGAGCAATCCTCTTGCCTCAGCCTCCTGAATAGCTGGGACTATCGGCAGCTGCCACAGTGCCCAGCTACTTTTAGAGACAGGGTCTCACTCTTGCTCAGACTGGTCTCCAACTCCTGCGCTTAGGCAGTCCACCGGCCTGGGCCTCCCAGAGTGCTTAGATTACAGGCCTGAGCCACCGCCCCAGGCAAGATCAGGGGTTTTAATGGAGTGGCCAGTAATAGCAGAATTTTCCCTGGGAGTCCTTGGTCTCAGGAATTGAAGAATGAATTCACAGACCTGAAAGTAAGTGAAAGCCAGAGAATTTATAGAGAAGACAGGAAAGGGGAAAGCAGCACAGCAGAGGGGGTTCCTAGCACATTGCTGCTTTGGGCTCTTTTCTAGGAGGTTTCAGCCTCCAGTGTCCCCCTGGTTATTGGTGGCGCTCCCTGGCTGGCTCTTTCAAATTAAAATGGCTCGGAGTTATTGGTTTCCTTTGTCAGTCCTCTTGGGGGTCGTTCTTCCTGGTAGCTCCCACCCAGGACAGTTATTGACTAAGGCTGCACAGATCCCGTGGGCTCTCTGTGGCAGTTATGAAACTTCCCGCTGGGGATTTTCAGGCCTGTTTTCTCCGCCCCACCCCCTCTCTTGACCCTCCTTCTTCTCCAGGCCCTATTGCCCTATCCCTTCCTAAAATTCTTTTGATTCCTGTGACCGTGTGCGTTGAGGAAGGTTGCGGCACCCCACAAGGGGCTGTATGCATTGGGAGCCCGTGTGGGGGAAGGTGAATTCTGGCCTCAGGACATCTGCCCAAGGGCCTTCGGAATGTCAGCTCACTGGTCTTGCAGAAAATCAAGTAGTCAGCCAAGGGAGAGGATTACATAGGGATAAAGTTGTTTAATGCCGCCCCATAGGTTTTAGACAAATTCCTTTGTCACCTTCACGTCCAGATTTAAGTTCCAGTTCTTGCTGAATGGTTTGGCCCCTGCCTGTGAGCTCACCCCACTGTCGCCTCCTGCTTTTCTTTCTATCCCAGGGCTCTGTAAGCAGCCCTCATCCTTAGTCCTTCCTCATGAACCTCCCCTGGAACACTTTCTGGGGAGCCAGTTTTGACTTGAGGGTTTGACACAAGCACAGTACGTTACAAACCACAATTTTTTGTTTGTTTGCTTTAGTTTGTTCTGAGACAATCTCACTTCGTCACCCTCAGTAGAGCTCTGTGGCATCATAGCTCATAGCAACCTCAAACTCTTGGGCTCAAGCGATTCTCTGGCCTCAGCCTCCAGAGTAGCTGGGACTACAGGTGCCCACCACAGCACCTGGCTATTTTTTTAGAGAAGAGGTCTCGCTGTCGCTCAGGCTGGTCTTGAACCTGTGAGCTCAGGCAATCTCCCTGCCTCAGCATCCCAAGTGCTGGGATTACAGGCATGAGCCACTGTGCCTGGGTTACCACCAGTTTAAAATTTATCATGAGGTACCCATGTCTCTAATGACACTAGCTGTGTCCTCCACAAAGAACATCTCACCAACCACTGTTCCTCCAGGCCTCTGCTTTTTTTTTTTTTTTTTTTAATGTGCTTTTATTTTCCCTAATCAGAACTTTGTCCTTGTCACATCTTCTTCACATTGTGGATTCCCTTCCTCCCCTGCACATTATCCAGAAAAGAGCTCAAAACTCACATTCTTGTTATTTTATTAAGCAATTACATAGAGGAAGTTCGTTCTCTCCACTTTCTTTTCTTTCAGATCAAAAGGGTACCTAAAAAGTTTCCCTAAACCAAAGACCCATCAACTTGATTTTCAATGTAAGACACATAACACTAATAGAAAATCGAATCTAAAATTTTTTTAGCCTACGATGAAATGCATGGACAGATCATAAAGAAAACTTTGGGAAATCCACTCTCCCCAAGTGCTGAGAAAATCTGACTTATGGTGTAAGACAGAAAAACACCGTCAACCCCATGAGCTGTAAAAGTTACTTAAAGACCAAACTAGTTATCAGACAGTCACTTGTTGCCCATCCTGCCCTGGCTTCAGCTCTGGAAAGCCTTCATGGCCAGGAGCTGAAGACAACACCAGGGGGCTTAGGAATGTGACCACCCTGTTAGGGACTTTACTGTTTGCTGTTGACTAAGAGGGTTAGTGATGCACAGTTAATACCCTGCTGCTGGAGACAAAAGCCCTTAAGGATGTATAATTATTATCCTGCCTGTGGGACAAAAATATTATAACTTTGGGGAAAGCGTAAGAATGTGAGAGAACCATGTAAAATTATCTTACAGCAAGGCAGGCTTTGGGAACAATCTCCCTGATTTTGTGGGATTCTGAATCTTGTAATATAGGACAACTTGAACTTACACAAGTATTTAGCTCCTGGTTCTGTCACCCTGATTACAATGGTTTGTTGGTTGATTATTTCTTATGATTTTATCCAAAATTAATTTAATTTAATTTAATTTAATTCCAGCCTTCTTAACTCTTAAAAGGTGCTCCAGAAGAAGGATAGTTGCAAAAATACTTTGGAGTGGGGTTGCAACTAAAAGACCAGATGGAACAGATTGGAACCATCAACTCTAGTTTAATGGCAATAGACGGAAGCTGAACCTCCCCCATCCCCTTAAAAGCTTTGTATTTCTGGTTAGGGAGAAAACGGTAGCACTTTAAGCCAGGAGTCTCCAGCCTTCTCATTTGATGGCAAATTAATAAATGTCCCTTTTCTTCTCTTCAAACTACTTGTCCTCATTCTTCCAATGTGGTCTTAGAGACAAGGGCTGAACTCTCAGTAATGTTCTCTCAAATACCTGCCTTTTTGCCCACCCTTCCCATTTTGGAGCCAGTCTCATCTCACCGAAATGTCGGGTGAGATTCTTCCCCAAATCAATAAAGCTCTGTACCGTCCCTCCAGTACCTGCCACTGCGGGGACAGCCAGCCCTTCCTGAAGGATTCTCAGGTTCACCCACACATAACATTTTCCTTTTACTTTCTTTTTATTTAAGAAACTGCCTTATTTTTCTTTAGCAGTAGGGGAAAAATTTCTCAAAAAATAGTTCTTCATTCCACGAAATGCATAGCAGTGCCAGAGAAAATGGAGCAAATGAGTTCCAGGAGCCTCCTTCCGTCCTCTTTCTTACTTCTTGTTATGGGCACATGGTAAGAATCATACTTCAGTCTGTTTGAAGTAGCAGGCTTCAAGGCTTGGTGGACAGCGATACCACCGGGATATTTTGGACTGGTTTGGGCCAGGCTGACCTGGGCTATTATGGTATTATGGATTAGCCAATCGAGGCCTTGCAGCTTCAAGACCTTGCAGGTGGGTTATTTGGGGGAGCTAGTTGTTTGGGGGACTAATTAATGTCCCTGGGACTTTCTGATGTGGGCACATAGCTATGAATTGCTATGGGAACAGAGTTCATCAGGACTCTTCTTAGAAACTTCTAAGAAGCAGCTCATACCACTCAACAGTTTTATATAAAATCTGGCACTGCACGCTCCAAGATCCCTGAGGTCACTAAGACAGGGCCCGGTTTGCTGTACAAACCACTGAAATAAACTTTTCCTTTCACACTAAAACTGTACTTGCTCTTGCAGTCTTTAATTACTTCAGTGACAACCTCAAGCCATCACCCCACTGCCCCAACACTACCTTCTAGCCCTACTTACATAAAATTACACTTTAGGAAAGGGGCCAGCACACAATTAGGCAGAGTAGAGAAAACACATTTTTTCACAAGCGTAAATACAGTAAATCAAGTAATGAGTCTTCCTTATCATTCTCTTAACAAATATTTAAAAATATTTATGATTGGATTTTCTCCTTGGTTTCTTTGCTTATTCTTCTTTATTTGCACATTTGGTTACCTTTCTACCAATTTACATTTTATTTTCATTGTTCTCCAATAGTTGCTGATATGGAAAACAGGTATGTGAGACAGTTCTTTGTAAATTTAAAGTTTCAAAAGTTATTTTGGTCACTATTATTTTAGAAAAATTGAATTTTTTTTTTTTTTGAGACCAAGCCTCCAGCTGTCACCCTGCATAGAGTGCTCTGGCATCACAGCTCACAGCAACCTCCAATTCCTGGGCTCGAGTGAGTCTCCTGCCTCTGCCTCCCAAGTAGCTCGGACTACAGGCGCCCGCCACAACGCCCGGCCATTTTTTGGTTGCAGCCGTCATTGTTGTTTGGCGGGCCCAGGCTGGATTTGAACCCGCCAGCTCAGGTGTATGTGGTTGGCGCCTTAGCTGTTTGAGCCATAGGCACCCAGCCGAAAAATTGAATTTTTAACATAGATCCTAGTCTACAGTTGAAATCTTGATTTAGCACAATAAGGGATTAAAACCTAAACCAATTAAGTGACACATGGTTAGATTTACTCAATTAGATTTTCATAAAACCCAGGTCTCTTGCCTCTTAGGCAAGGGCATTTCCCCGTGTGCCTGGCTGTTTCCTTCCCCTGCAGTCCATTTGGTTTGTCACATCAAGTACCCATTACTATTCTATGTGATATTATTTCTTAGTATTTTATGTTGTCATTATTATCTAAACTATTTAACCATAAATTTCTTAAAGGTAGAGGTTATATCTAATTCTAAAGTATTCCTAGAAGCTAGTGTCACCAAAATTTCTTTCTTCAGTAAGTCCTTGGTCTCTGATATTCGAAAAATAACCCACAGACCTCAGATCAGTGGTAAAGTAGGATTTATTATACAGAAAAGAATACAGAAAAAGCCCCAGGATACCTGGCAGAGGGAAAGACCCAAGTGGAAAATCTCAGCCTGAGTCTTTTGTCTAGGGAATATATGTATATATTAAAATTACCCTCACCAAATGTGAATTGAGTGCCAAAAGTAGGTCCAGCACTGTTGAGTGTGCTAGTGATACAGGGTGCCCACTTGTATGGTTATATGTATATAAACATAAATGGGTCTTTGGTAGTTAAATTGGCCAGGACTTGGTAACAAATGAATGGATACAATCCCTTCTGCTGGGGAAAGACGAATGAGGGGTTCCCTTCCTGAAATTTCCCAGGTGTAGGAAACTTACATGAAATTGCCTAGGCCTAGGAAATTGAGAGGGAGGGGGTCCCGGTTTAGCTTTGAATGGGGGAACCCTATATCAGGAGTACCAACAGATCTTCAAATGGGAATTAGCTGCCAGCCCTGCAGGTGGGGTCTTGGCATAGAAGAACTTGTCACAGTAGCCAAAGCTGGCTTCCCCCTTCACCACCAACTGACTTTCTAACAGCCCAGGCAGGGCAAGGAGGCTGCCCAGAGCAGGCCAGCCCCCAGGGCCCATGCGGCCTCTGTGAGGGCTGTGGGCAGGCTTGGCAGGTTAGGTGAGGAGCAGGTCACACCGCCAACCACAGCTGAGAGGGGAAGTGGGTACCCTTAACCGTGCTGGGTATAATTTTGGCACTCCATTCACATTTGGTGAGGGTAATTTTAATACACCTGCCTTTTTTTTTTAATGACTCTGGCAAATTTTCTTTCTTTTTGAATCAAGTGACTAATGTTAAAACTAAGATCAGGGCTTGGTGCCTGTGGCTCAACAGGCTAAGGCGCCAGCCACGTACACCGGAGCTGGCGGGTTTGAATCCAGCCCAGGCCCACCAAACAACAATGGTGGCTGCAACCAAAAAATGGCCAGGCGTTGTGGCAGGCGCCTGTAGTCCCAGCTACTTGGGAGGCGGAGGCAGGAGACTCACTTGAGCACAGGAATTGGAGGTTGCTGTGAGCTGTGATGCCACGGCACCCTATCCAGTGTGACAGCTTGAGGCTCTGTCTCAATAAAAAAAAAAAAAAAAAAAAATCTAAGATCAGAATAATTTCAGAAGTAAAACATAAGTCCTTTTTCTGTCTCCCCATTAACATTCATGTGAGAAAATTTTTCTAGGTGGAATGCAGTCTATAGGAAGGAACTCTAATTTTCCATCTACTGATGTTTCTATACAGAGGGAACTGTATCAGAGAAACACTCGTACCTCTTCATCCTGGTCTGCTTCACTCAAAACTCACACTGCCCCAGAGCAAAGCAAGCTAATGTTTGAGTCAAGCCTGGACTGGTGTTATCACAACTCCATGGGAGTACACTTTACACTCTAGGTTATTTGGTGGCCTTTCTCTCTAAGGGATTCACTTCTGTGCATAAAGTGAGTTTTTTTATTTGTATTTTCATTTGTCCCCAGCCATATGGCAAGCTCAGCAGGACAGACAGTGCTGTAGACTGAGTGATACGTTTAATTATAGACAGGAACACTAGCAAAACCACTTACTTGCCTGCAAATGTAAGTTATATTTGCCAAATAGCTTTCTCAGTAGTGAAGCTGATACTTGTTTTTACTCTGTACCATTTGGTTCCAAATTTAGGTACTAGGTAGTGAGGGCTACTACTTACTTGGTAAGCTCCCTAAATGTTCACAACAGTTGATTCTTTTATGAATTATTGCAATAGCTCCATAAGGGAACTGCAGATAATTATTTTCTATGGACTATTGGAACGTGTCAGAAGGTAAAATGTGAGCGCCCACTACTTGTGGGAAGAGAAGCGGGGTGTTTTAACTGTCTTCTATCTCATTTCCTCATACAGCAGGAGAAGTAAACATCACGCTTGTATTTCCGGCATTGCTGGGATCAGTGCACACAACAACGTGATTTTCTGGCATTGCTGGGATCAGTGTACACAACATGATGACACATTTTACCCAAGTTAACATTCTGAAAGTGTAGGCAGTGCCTGTGGCTCAAAGGAGTAGGGCGCTGGCCCCATATGCTGGAGGTGGTGGGTTCAAACCTGGCCCAGACCAAAAACTGCAAAAGAAAAAAAAAACAATTCTGAAAGTGCTACAATTGTTCGGGTTTTTTTTTTTTTTTTTTTTTTTTTCCTACTCATAGGCTCTTTAAGCAAAAAGGCAATTAAAAAAAAAAATACAGCTACTTGGGACATTGCTGAACAAATGTGATACCTTGTGATAAGCTTTACCAAATCTGTCTCTTTCTACTATAATGTACCAGAAAATCATTAGATCAATTAATTAGTACACACAATTAATAGAAATACTCTATACTGAGTTGATTGATTTACTTTGGGTAAGAATAGAATGAGTATTGGGTAATTCCCAAGAGAAAATTGAAAAATGAACTAGGTTAAATAAACTTAGTCAATATAACATTACTGGTAAATTATATAACATCATAGTTTCCATCTCATGGGGGCTTTTCCTGACCACTCTTGCTAAAACTTCATCTTCATACTGTGATACCTTATTCCCTCTCCTCTGTTTTCCTCCTTGATACTTATCATTGACGAGCACACTACATTTTGGTCTTTTCCTGTTGACTGTCTCCTGCCAATATATGCTGTATTAAGACAGGGATCTTTATTTTTTTGTTTGTTTGTTTGTTTGTTTTAACAGAGCCTCATGTTGTCACCCTGGGTAGAGTACCGTGACATCACAGCTCACAGCAACCTCTGACTCCTGGGCTTAAGCGATTCTCTTGCCTCAGCCTCCCAAGTAGCTGGGACTATAGGTGCCCACCACAATGCCCAAGTTTTTTTTTATTTTATTGGTTTTTTTTTTTTTTTTTTGGCTATAGTTGTCATTGTTTGGCAGGCCCAGGCTGGATTTGAACCTGCCAACTCTGGTGTGTGTGGCTGGTGCCTTAGTTGCTTGAGCTACAGGTGCCGAGCCAGAGAGGGATCTTTTGCAGACAGCTATATCTCCAGATCTTAGAATAATGCCTAAAACATAATAAACTCTCAATAAATATTTGGTAAATGAACAAATGGATATGTGAATGCCAAACTTTTGAAGAACTCCTTTAATTTTTCATTCCTTGCAGGGACAAAGATTGCCTTTTCTCTGCTGGGAAGAAAATTGCTTTTCTCTTTCCTAACCTTGTCCCTGCAGAGTCTCTTAACTCCTCTCCATCACACTTTCCTTTGTTCTTTCCAACAAAAACAATACAGACACTAGAAAACACATGATATTTGGTACCTAAAGATAGACATTTTTTCTATCGCTGTCATTGATAAACTGTTTAATCTGAACCTATTAACCCATTTATAAAGTGGGGTTACAAATAATTTCATTCTTAAAGACATAGAAAAAATTAACGAGGCTTTGGAAAGTGCATTCTGAACTTCAAAACTATATATAAATACTTACAATTACAAGCCAGCTGTCATCACTACAATAGCTTTTTCTTCTTTTTTCTGCCAAATAATATTTATCCTCCAATATCTCTCTCTCTCTCTCTCTCTCTCTCTCTTGTTTTTAGTGGGAAATAAAACTATTTCAAGAACTCTTTCTTCTGTCCGTACCATCAGTAATACAGGTAGGAATCACCTCCCTTTCCATTATTCTGTAACTGTGGTCATTACCAACCTCCAACAGCCAGGCTTGAGCCAATAAGCCAGTAAAAAAGATAACTTATCTAAGTGTCCAGCTTCCAGAGAGAGAAATATGAGACAGAGGAAACGAAGCACATGCATGATGCAGAAGCTCGGAAGTGGAGTAGGAAATATGATTAGAAAGGCAATAGAAAGAACTTTCCCAATATTCTGTGAACTCTGAAATTATAAAATGAGATATTGATTTCTTTGTTCCCTAACATTTCTCTTCAGAAGTTTTCTATTAGGGAGCAAACACTGCCTGAGAGAAATAACAAAGAAACCAGCATCTGTCTTCAATATCTTAGCATAAATTAGATTTGAATAGCTGGCTCTCGCACTGAAAAGCAGAGAACAAAATCCTGGTGGAATAGGACTCATATTAAGTGAGCTGGAATGCTAGGGAAGTGAAAGTCCCAGAATAATTCTTCAGAATTATTACCTTAGAGCAAGGGTCAGCAAACTTTTTCTTCAAATGATCAATCAGTTAGTTAATATTTCAGGCTTGGCAAACTTTCATCCTTTATTGCAACTACTCATCTCTGACCCTGCAGTTCAAGAGCAGTCAGACCATTCACAGGTGCATGGTGTGGCTGTGTTCCAATAAAATTGTATTTATGGAAACATCATGGGCTGAATTGGCATGGGGGCCATAGCTTACCAACTCCTAGGCTAGAGGAAGATTTTTTAAATCTCCATAAAATTAAAAATATTGAATGATGATAAGATAAATATAGATAAGGTATATAACAGTTAAATAAAACTGTAGTGGCAAAACATAACAAAAAGTTAATTTGGATGATGCTAAAAAGCCTACTTAAATATGGACAAGAAAAAGACTAGGAAATAAAAAAAGAGAATATACATGAATAATTAGTTCACAATTTAGCATTATACAGTCTAATAAATGCAAAGATACTTAATTCACTAGTGGTTTGAGAAATTAAATAATAGTATAACAATTAAATCATTTTGTATAAATTGAACTGGTAAAAATTAAAAAGCTCTCTAACAACTAGGGAAAATGCTAGCAAAAGGGTATTCCCATGCATTGCTCTGGAAACACGAAAAGGTGCTGACTTTTTGGCTCTGTGACATGTTATTGTCATTAGAAATTAAATTTACCTGAACTGTTTAATGCCAGGCCCCAATCCTGAAATCTAACCCCCAAATGCAAAACTATGAAACTTGAAAACATTTTAGTAAAAGGGTGTTTGTGTGTGTGTGTGTTCTTGTCTCCGTACATGGTCAGAAGAGCACGGAAAACTATATTGAGGGATACACACGAAATGGTTAAATGCATCATGCACTGAAGTGGATTGAAGGGGTAACTGGTGAAGGAGAAAGGGTCAAGCAGAGAGAGGGGAAGCATTCAACCAAAAAGAGAGAACAAAAAAGACTTCACACACAAAAAATTATGTGATATATTTATCAATACATTTATGCAAAATTTTATAGCATTTATATGAATACAGATTTTAAGTATGTTTTCTTTCTTTCTTTTTTTTTTTTTTTTTCACTTTATCACCCTTGGTAGAGTGCCGTGGCATCACACAGCTCACAGAAACCTCCAACTCCTGGGCTTAGGTGATTCTCTTGCCTCAGCCTCCTGAGTAGCTGGAACTACAGGCGCCTGCCACAACACCCGGCTATTTTTTTGTTGCAGTTTGGCCAAGGTCAGATTTGAACGTGCCACCCTCAATATATGGGGCCAGTGCCCTACCCACTGAGCCACAGGCACCGCCCCTTAAGTATGTTTTTTAAAAGAAAAAGAAAAGAGATTATGGTTAATGGTCTCTAGTCTAAATGCCCTAGAAAATTCAAGGAAAGCCCGAATTCTTTGTAGACTCTAATTATTAGCCCTCTCTCAAATATACACCTTGCAAATATTTTTTTTCCTCTTCTGTAGGTTGTCTGTGTGCTCTGTTAATTATTTTCTTGACTGTGCAGAGCTTTTAATTTAATCAAGTTCCATTGATTTATTTTTGTTGCTGCTGTGACTGCCATTGTGGTCTTCTTCATAAATTCTTTGCCTAGTCAGATATCTACAAGAGTTTTTTCCAACATATTCTCCTAGCATTCTTATGGTTTCTTGCCCTA
>CAUYRH010159003.1:0-20346 GCA_963574655.1 Perodicticus potto | reverse complement strand
ACAGGCGCCCGCCACAACGCCTGGCCATTTTTTGGTTGCAGCCGTCATTGTTGTTTGGCGGCCGGGGCTGGATTCGAACCCGCCAGCTCAGGTGTACGTGGCTGGCGCCTTAGCCCGTTGAGCCACAGGCGCCGAGCCCCAAATGTACTTTTATTTACAAAATAATCATTACAAAATTTTACAAAATATTTACAAAATATTCTCTATGTGTTGGCCACTGCATTATAAAATGTAATGAGTATTTGGCAAATAAAGGTACATTTAGATACAACTTCCTATTTCCTCTATGTATAGTGACTTTATTTATTTATTTATTTAATTTATTTTGAGATAGAGTCTCTGTTGCCCTCATTAGAGTGCCATAGTGTCATAGCTCACAACCACCTCAAAATCTTGGGCTCAAGTCATCCTCTTGCCTCAGCCTCCCAAGCATCTGGGTCCACAGGCGCCCTTCACAATGCCCAGTTAGTTTTTCTATGTTTAGTAGGCATGGGGTCTTGTTCTTGCTCAGGTTGGTCTTACATTCCTGAGCTCAGGCACTCCACCTACCTCAGCCCTCCAGTGAACCATCGCGCCAGGCCTATAGTGACATTAGAGGAGACTTTAGGGACACCCTATACTTGGGATTTCTTATGTTTTACTCATGGGCTGTAGCTTTGTACCTTTGGTTCCCTTATTTTGAGTGCCCTTCTTCTATTTTCTTAGTTAACTTCCACTTGTCCCTTAAGATCCAAGTCACTCCAGACTGAGCTGTCCCCCCCACCTTTGTGCTCATAAGACATCCTGTGTTTATAGCATTGTAGCATGGATGAGATTGTTTCATAGATTTTACTGTATATTCCCACAGGACCTCTTTCAAGGCACCTACTGTGTTAAATTTATCTTTGCATTCCCAGTTCCCAATAGAGGGGTCAATAAATGAATGAATGAATTGAATGAATAAACTCTTCATTTTTTTTACTGTTTGGGATTCATTGAGGGTACAAAGAATTAGGTTACACTGATTGCATTTGTTAGGTAATGTCCCTCTTATAAAAACTCATTCTTGAATTCATTTTTTGATCATTCTCCTACTCCTACAGCTTTTGTGGTAAAGTAAGCTGAACAAAGGATTGCCATCTTAGATAAATCACTAGCAAGTTTCTCTTTTCCGATGCTATTTTTACATGGTTTGCATTATTTAGGTAACCAGTTGTTACTTATTATTAGAATTCAATTACTATCAGTGCACAATTAATGTTGTGTTTGATGTGTTACAAATAAGCAGTGAGTGAATCTGACAAATTGTGTCTGTGAGTTAGTAAGCTGAAGTTTGTATGTATTAAAAGCCTCTCCAGCCACTGCGAGGGAACTCACAGTATAGTTTGGGGCTGGTCCCCAACACCTTGAAGCTGGTATTTATAGAGTTTGAAATCATTTTGAACCACATTTTACTACTTATTCCATTTCACTACTGCTCCCTCTCCATTATCTCCACTTGGGGGACACAACTGCTAAGTTCCTTTGTTGTGAGGTCACACCCCTAAAATTAGAAAGCACAAGAAATGTCTAAGACCCAGAGTTTTGTGCATCAGAGAGTGAGTCACAGAGATCAGACTCCAACACATACCTCCCACTGAGTTTATTTTCTAGTTCTAAGTTCAAACTTGGATTTAGAAAAATACATGACTTGCCTCCTCATCAGTCTTTTAGCTCAGGCGTGGGTTAGGCAGGATATGTCAGAGTTGAGAAGGGATGTGGGTAGAAAGGTCCATTTTGAGGCGGTGCCTGTGGCTCAGTGAGTAGGGCGCCGGCCCCCTATACTGAGGGTAGCCAGTTTGAACCCGGCCCTGGGCAAACGTCAACAAAAAAATAGCCGGGCATTGTGGTGGGCACCTGTAGTCCCAGCTGCTTTGGAGGCTGAGGCAAGAGAATTGCCTAAGCCCAGGAGTTAGAGGTTGCTGTGAGCTGTGACGCCACAGCACTCTACTGAGGGCGATAAAGTGAGACTCTATCTCTACCAAAAAAAAAAAAAAAAGATTGTTTCCTGGAAGAATACATATATTAGGGGGTATCAATTTTCTCAGGACTCTTTCTAAGGACCACAACGTCTGGCTATTTTTTTGTTGCAATTTGGCCAGGGCCGGGTTTGAATGTGCCACCCTCTGTAAATGGGGCCAGTGCCCCACCCACTGAGCCACAGGTGCCGTCTTTTCTAAGGACTCTTGAGTAAACAGACTTTAGCTGAGCCTTGAGAATTGGTGGGCATTTGGACTACTTCATGACTTTTGCCAGTGAGTTGGTAAAATCAGACCTTTCATCTTTGCTCCGCGCTAGTGGTAACAACAGCCCCAGAGTTCTGGTTCCTATTTCTATGCTGGACACGAGTGTTACATACATTATCTCACTTGATCTTCCCCATAATCCTGAAAGAAGGGGTAATATAATCCCTTTTTTACACACAAGGAAACTGAGCCTTAGAGTCAAATCAATGGCCTGAGATTGTACCACTACTATTGTCAGAGCTGAGACTCAGAGGTTTCTCACTTAGTTCCTCATAGCGGTTTGTTGCTGCCATCCATGTATGGTTCAGTAAATGGATAACACATGTAGCTGAGGTGTGTCTTCTCATACAGGATGATTCAGGGCCCTATTAATTGTTTGCTTGGGCTTGAAATTGCTCAAGAGAACAAATATTATGTGGTAGCTGGTATATGGAACCCCCCCAAAATATGTTCCTGTCTCAAACCCCAGGATCTTTGAATGTTACCTTCCACCTCATAAGATGTAATTAAGTCTATGATCTTGAGAGGATGAAATTATCCTAAATTACCAAGTGGAGTTCAAAATAATAATGGTCCTTATAAGTCAAAGAGGGGGGCAGGAGAGACAGGGTCAGAGAAGATGTGGTGACTGAATCAGAAATCAGAATGATGCGATTGCTGTTGGGCCAAAAACCAAGGAACATGGGTGGCCTCTGTAAGTTAGAAAAGGCAAAGAAACAGATTCTCACATATGGCCACCCAAAATGTTAAAGGTTGCTAATGCTCCTTGATTTTAGCCCCACAAGACCTATTTCTGACTTCTGACTCCAGAACCCTAAGTGAATAAATTTGTCTAGGTTTTTTTTTTTTTTTTTTTTTTGCTGTTTTTGGCCAGGGCCGGGTTTGAACCTGGCACCTCCAGCATATGGGGCCAGTGCCCTACGCCTTTGAGCTACAGGTGCTGCCCTAAATTTGTCTTGTTTTAAGCCATTATATTTGTGGTTGGTAAATTATTACAGCAGTGATAGGACACTAACACGCATGGTGTATGACATTCAGATCCCTCTATTATCAGGGGCCAAAATTCATGCTGCAATGATTGGTAATGCTTCCCCTTTACCAAGTGGTGGTAAGTCCTGGTTATAACTCACAAGGGTGAAGAGAGGGAGCTACTACCAGCCCAGAGGTTTTCAGAGTCATCCTCACAAGGGCATGTAGAAAGGCCTCACAATCTTCAGGAGCTTCTTTTCTCTCTTCATGGCAGTAAAGCATCTTAAATTTATCATTTCAGCATCTATTGAGGACCTATTATGTACCAGGTTCCAGAAACTTAAAGATGAAGAGAACTTTAATCCTCAAGGAGCTTACACTGCAATGGAGAGGCAGAACATATAAACAAGTGACTATAATGCAACAAAATATATGCAAGGACCAAAATACCTTTGGGAAAAGAATCTTAGACCATGGTATGTGTGAATGAATTCTGTCTGGGGAGAGGAAGAGGGACCAGGAGGCTTGGAAAGGGGTTGATATAACATCTTTGGAACCCCCAGTTTTGGTGGAAGAAGTTCTAATACCTTGTCCCGGTATTACCAGACCTCGTCTCCACTTGGTGCTACTCCAAATCTTTGATGTTGGGAAGGGAGGGACACCCCAAGGGGAAGAAATCTAGAAAAGAGAGTTGCTGATACCCACACATAGCAGATGATCAGATCTCTGGAGATCCATTCCCCATAACATTCTTAGAAGTTCAAGGACAATAAAGTGAAAGGTTTCATAAATGTACCAGCTAGATATAAAGTATTATCCACTTGCTGGGAATTCGTGCTTAGACATTGGGAAATATCTTCTCAATTTCTGTCGTTAAACTAAGTCAATCTTCCAATTAAGAAAACAAACCCAAGATGTGAAGATAAAGTAGGTCTGTGTTTCAGGGGCAATACCTAACATGCTCCGTTTAAAATATATTCAATTTTGCCTGGGGGTGGTGGCTCATGCCTGTAATCCCAACTAGATGGAAGGCTGAGGCAAGAGAATCACTTGAAGGCCAAGAGTTCAAGCATGCAGTGAGCTATGATTGTGCATTGCACTCTAGGAGCCTAGGCAATAAAACAAAACCCTGTCTCTAATAAAAAATTTTTTTAATTTTGGATATAAGAGTTTGTCACATAATCTAGGGCAAACTCCCTTATATGATTTTTCCATCCCTAAACTTAATCCTGAGACCAACACATAGAGGTATATACCATTTCCTACTGAGCATTGATATATTCAGAAACTGAAATCTAACCCTGGAAAAGACTTAAAGACAATTTTATGACTCCTTGAAGTTAAGAGACACTTTCAAGGTTACGGAGATTGGGCAGTGTCAGGAATACTACTCAACCCCAAAGTTCTTGATGCATGCCACAAACTGGGTTAGTTTGTTTCAGGATTTACCTGATTTATTTGTTTTGCTCCTAAGAGTTTCAGGCAATAATAACTACCTTGTTAGTGCAAATCATTTTCCCAAAACAAATTTAACTATTGATTGGAGTTTATAGTCATTCTATTAGTTTTACAAATAAAGAAACTGAGGCTCAAATGGTAAACATTTAGGAGAAAACGAATCTTTCATTATGAGCAGATAAGCACATCAAGTGTTTCATTTGTAACACTTTCCTTATCAACTCCATGTTAAGTCTTTATGAAAAAATTTACTCAAAGCATAAAAATGACAATTTTATCTATGATAAATTCGGGATACTTACTTATCCATAAAGTTAAGAGAAGCCATCTTGGCTCAGTGTGTGGGCTTTGCTAGACGAGGTTGGGTTGGCTCATGTGATGTCAGCTCCCTTACCAGGCTTCATACTACAGTACAGTCCATTTCCCATGAAGTTTCAAATATACAAGGATATCACCAAGAAACATTACTACCTATCGATTTTCCCTATCATTCCAGCTGCACACTTCTGAAGTGCTGTACCAACTCTGCTTATCTTTTCTAAACTATTTTTTGCTGAGTTCTTCAATCAACTGGGATAACCGCCTAGGGTATTCTCATTTCCATGAAAGAACTCTAAGCCATTCATGGAAATGTGGGGTTTTCAAAAAAAAAACCTCAGCACGTTCAAGTGCAGCCCCCCTCGGCGCGGTGCACCCCCTGCCCGCGCGCACCGGGGAGCAGGGCCGCAGTGTGGAAACGCCCCTCGGGGAGCTCCGGGGCCGCCTGATGGGCGGTGCCCACGGGCTGGACCCGCCGCCCGGGCCTGCGGCGCTCGCGCTGCAGGGTCAGACCGAGGACGCGAGCGAGCGGACGGCCGGGCCCGAGAGGCCGAAGGGCCGGCCGGGAGCGGGACGGCGCGGGCGGGGCGGGGGGCCGGGCGTGCCCACGTGACCGCCCCGCCCGCCCGCGGCCCCCCGAGCCCCGCCGCCTCCCTCGGGCTGCAGCTCCCGGCGTGCCCCGCACTCGCCGCTGCCCGCCCGCCCCTCCCTCTCCTGCTCCCAGTGCCACAGAGCCGGAGCGCCAGCCGCCGCCGCAGCCACAGCCGCGGGCACTATGGTAAGGTGGGCGCGCCGGCCGGGAGGCCCGGGGGCGGCGAGAAAAGCCCCCTGCGCGCGGCCCCGCGTTCCGGGAGTGAGACCGCCATTTTAACGCGAGTTGGCCCCTGAGGTGGGCGCCTGTGCGCCGTGGCCCCGCTGCCCTCTCCAGCCGGCCGGCCTGCCCTCCCGCCGTCAGGCCCGGCCCTGCCATTCTTTGGGTTCCCGGGCCCGGGTGGGGGCCCCGCGCCGGTGCGGGCTGGGGGAGTCGGGGCCGGGGGGCGCGGGGGGGCCGGGGGTCCGCAGGGTGCAGCCCGACGCGCGCCGCCTTTGCCCTTCGCTTCCTCGTTTCACTGAACACGCGCGCTCTGAAATTGGTCGGTGCCCTGAGGGCGCTGGGTCAGGTCTGGGCGGCTGGAAAGAAAACCCTGACCGGGAGAGGACGGAGATGGGAAACTCTTTCTAAAACGCTTTCTCGGGGTGAAAAGCTCCTCCGCTCGCCCGGTTAGTGTTGGAGCGTCTGCATTAGAGCTGCGGGGAGACACGTAGCCGGGGGCTGTTTGGAGTTCACACTTGATTCCCTTTCCTTATGAGGAAACGTCAGTGGCTAGGATGACTTTCAAGAAAAAAAAGTGGAAGCATGAACTGAAATCCAAAAGTGTTTTTTTTTAAGGCCTGCAGAGTTGACACAATACAGAAGGTATTTTTGCTGCTGCTCCTGAAGCTCTGACATCACCCAGTGAAATAGGAAACATTTCAGGGATGGGACAGCTTGTGTTTGTCCCTTTCGCTCTTTCCATTTGCTTCTACGTCCAAACCTCTTAAAGGATGAATGGGCAGGATGAGTTAGAATCCTTCGGTGTATCATATATTGATTTTTAAAACGTGACAAATCTGATTGGACTACGTGCACGGTACAGTACAATTTTTGATGTCCACCCTACAGTGAATTCTCCCTAGGCGAACTGTAATTTTGGTTAAAACCAAAATACATGTTCTAAATTACTGTCCTTTGTTTATTTTCAGGCTTCTGGAGTTACAGTGAATGATGAAGTCATCAAAGTTTTTAATGATATGAAAGTAAGGAAATCTTCTACACAAGAGGAGATCAAAAAAAGAAAGAAAGCAGTTCTCTTCTGTTTAAGTGATGACAAAAGACAAATTATTGTAGAGGAAGCAAAGCAGATCTTGGTGGGTGACATTGGTGATACTGTAGAGGACCCCTACACATCTTTTGTGAAGTTGCTACCTCTGAATGATTGCCGATATGCTTTGTACGATGCCACATACGAAACAAAAGAGTCTAAGAAAGAAGACCTAGTATTTATTTTCTGGTGTGTAAAAACAAAAGCAAAAAGTACTTTTAAAATGCAAGGATTGTTATTATCATAGTCAGTCTTACTTTTGTCTTTTTTATAAATGGGATTCAATAATTTTTTTTCTGTAGGGCTCCTGAAAGTGCACCTTTAAAAAGCAAGATGATTTATGCTAGCTCTAAAGATGCCATTAAAAAGAAATTTACAGGTATAAACATTGAATATTTTGTGCAGAGAAATTACTTTTTATTAATTGTAATAATGTAATGAGATACCGTTTGTATTTTTCTTTTAGGTATTAAACATGAGTGGCAAGTAAATGGCTTGGATGATATTAAGGACCGTTCGACACTTGGAGAGAAATTGGGAGGCAATGTAGTAGTTTCACTTGAAGGAAAACCGTTATAAAATGACAGTCAAGTGCCATCTGGATCTTAAGGAGCTTCCATTTCTCCAGCTCAGTCCTTGGAATAGTATTAGGTCTTGTTTTTTTGTTTTATTCCCCTTTCCACTGGGCCTTTCCAACACAATGAATGAAGGAGTTACCTTTCCTTTAAATAGCCTATCAGTGATTGCCATTAGACTGTTTAATACTGTTACTTTTATGTAGAACCTAAGGAATGCCTTCCTGTTATATTTTAGCCAAAACAACTGGTTATATGCCTCCCTTGTAGCAAGCACTACAATGAATGTGTTTGTCAATGTGAATAGCTTAAAATATTGCTAAGGGTAAGCTAACTGAATGCCTTGAAAGTATTATCCACTGGTCAGATGGTAAACTTTTTTCAGTATTATTTAAAGTTGCACTTGATTGCAATCTGTGAGGCTCAAGCGTTCATAAACCTCACCTGCCTTGACAAGCCTATTTTTTGTGACGTGGCAGCACGGATATAACACTATGCATTAAAAGCACTTTTTTGCAACAAGTTTAATCTCCCAAAAGGAATGCCAATTAAGTTTCGTTAACTGTGTCATCAATTTATCTTAGTACCTCAGTGTTCATTCCTGTTACCTGCATATCTTAAAAGAAATAGCTGTTATTAATGCCTTTGTGTTTTCTGTTGGGTGTACACTACTGAGTAAGTGTAGGAGTTGTATGTTTACCATGTGAATTCTGCAACACTAAAGATATTTTGATTATCAGTCATGATGGCAATTTCTGTATAAAAGAGCCTTAAATGGAACATTGTTTTGAGATCAAACTCCCTACCGTCACAGAAATGGCCATGTTGCAATAAAAATTGTGGCATATTACAGAATGTTGCCTTGTTTTCCTTGGACATTTTGCAAATGGTATATGAAACAACTTTTAGGGTAAACAGTTACTAATCTCTGCACTGGTCTTCTGTGAATTTTTTGTTCAACATTCATGCACAGTATTTTCCAGATTTCTTGGATTTGTTTGCTTTTAAAAAATAATTCTATTACAAAGCCAACATAAAATACCATTGTTAAAGAGGGTACTTTTTATAAACATTTATTTATTTCCTTATGTGTTAATACAGAAATCTGAAATTATTTTTTGCACTTTGACATAAATACTCTTCAATATCTGATTTGTTCACTGGATATATCAGCATAGTTTTTTTTATTCTCATTTACATTTTTAAGTAGTTGTGTAGGAGAAGCAGGGAGTTCTTAGTGTTTATTTGGTTATAATGAATATAAGTTATAAAATGTCCTTCAAGAGTTTAGTGATACTTCTGATGTTTAAGAATTTTCATTTCAGGTACTATTTCTTAATATATTTTGCAAATTGAGTCAGAATAAGAAATTGATATAGCAGTCTTAAACATCAGTAGTAGGATTTGGCTATGGTCCAGACTGCTCTCCTTATAGAGAATTTGATCTGCTCAGTGTGAGCAGTTTGCTGTTAGCCAAAGCTATTTATGGCAAACACATGCTTTTGTATCTTGTCATAGTTATCCACAAATGGCAAAACTGGACTTGATTCTACTGGTATGCAAAACAGGCATGCTAGTAACAGTCAGTGTTGGCCCAGAACTTAACCCCATAGCTCTAAAGAATGCTTTCATTAGAAAACAGGAAATGAAAATATCCCTTTAAAAATTTTTTTTTAATGTATGGAAGTGATTTTAGTTTAATTAGATTTTTTTCCATATTTTTCAAAGGATTTTCAGATGAGAACATTAAAAATGGGGGTTAAATGTCTAAGCTTCCACTTAAAATTATATGAATGGTTTGGGATCTTTTTGTACTGGGCAATTTTATTTCAGGCTTACAGCTGTCCCTGTGAGTTATTCTGGACATTTCGATGACTTTTTGGTAAGGCCACACTCTAATAAGCAAAGTAAAGAATACTGATAATACACTAGACTTTATGTGTAACTTGAAAAACCATGAAATTTTTCATTGAGTTATTTTCGCATTCTTTTAAAAAATAAGGGACTATAAATAAGTTATGTAGTAGCTCTTGTTTTTATAGCCAGGTCCTCAACTTCCTCATATGCTTCTTTATATATCAGAAATACTGCTTTAAACTATGATACTTCAATATATTAGATTGATAAAACATATTAATATAGTTAAGTTCATCTTTGAAATACATCTTTGTGCATAGAGCCAAAAATAATGATAAAATTGATAGTGGTTTATGTGTTGTTTAAGACTAATTTGGCCATTTGAAATTATCATTTTATTTTGCAATCATTTACAATGAAACAATGTTCCAGTTAGCTTTAAAAGTATACGGTGCTAATTAGTAAAATATTGAAGGCAGTATTTTACTGCTAGCTTGCAAAATTATAAGAGTTTAAAAATAAAAATATGTGAAAATATTTAAAGCTGTTGAGATGTGTTTGCTTATACTTTGGGACATTACAAGTTTTAAAATTGACACTACAGATCAAAGAGGCACTATTGTCTTTAGTCTGTTTTTCAGGATTTCAGTTACATACTTTCTCATTTAGCAACATGAATTTCCTTAAAAACTGAGTGTTATAGCAATTAGTTTTAGTTTTTCCAGACAAATGGGAGCAAGTTGGCATTTGTCCTAAACTGGCCATCAGCTGTTGTTTTCCATCATTATCTAAAATAGCGTTGCCAGCATTGTGAATTTATTGTGTGTTTTTAGTAGATTGGAAGTAAATCCTTTTAGTAGGTTTGAATTTCTCTGACATAACCTTTATAGCAGCTAATTTATGGAATCTGGCAAATAAGTTTTGGGAGAAAATGCTTTTAGAAGGATTTTCTTACTAGGAATAATCTCAGCAATGGTAAATCATTGAGTAGTTGGGAATACTTTCATTAAATTTGCCACGCTGAAAAAATCTTGTGCTTCTCTTCATGGGTCTTATTTTTGCTTGCAAATTTAATAGTAGCTGGAGATGCAAAAGAACATGAATATTCATTTTTACATGAATGATGTTAAAGCTACTAGAGATGTGTAGGCAGGCTCCAATGAATATTGCTTTTAAGAAAGCTTGAGTTTATGGACGGCACCTATGGCTCAGTGGGTAGGGCACTGGCCCCATATACCGAGGGTGTCGGGTTCAAACCCGGCCATGGCCAAACTGCAACAAAAAAAATAGCCGGGCGTTGTGGTAGCCACCTGTAATCCAGCTACTCAGGAGGCTGAGGCAAGAAAATTACCTAAGCCCAGAAGTTGGAGGTTGCTGTGAGCTGTGTGATGCCATGGCAATCTATCAAGGGTGATAAAGTGAAAAAAAAAGTAAGAAAAAGCTTGAGTTTATAGATGTTCTTTGTCTCGTATCAGCCAGTGAATAAGTCTGAGGCTTTTTCTTTGCTCTGGAGCATCCAAATAATAGTTTCTTATAGAACTGAGAATCATCCTTCCACTTCAGTTTCCTTTCATAATGTAGTCAGACAAATCTCTGGAGCTTCAGTTTCTTTTTCTTTTTTTTTTTTATTTTATTTTATTTTTTTTTGAGACAGAGCCTCAAGCTATCACCCTGGATAGAGGCTGTGGCATCACAGCTCACAGCAACCTCCAATTCCTGGGCTCAAGCGAGTCTCCTTCCTCTGCCTCCCAAGTAGCTGGGACTACAGGCACCTGCCACAACACCAGGCCATTTTTTGGTTGCAGCCGTCGTCGTTTGGCGGGCCCGGGCTGGATTCGAACCCACCAGCCCAGGGGTACGTGGCTGGCGCCTTAGCCCATGGAGCCACAGGCACCGAGCCTGGACCCTCAGTTTCTTAACCCAAAATAATAGGAATGATAATATATGTCTACCATATCTGATTGCTGAGCGTCAAATATGTAAATGTTTTGGGGTTTTTTTGAGATAGTCTGAAGCTATCGCACTGGGTAGAGTTCCCTGGTGTCATAGCTCACTGCAACCTCCAACTCTTGGGCTCAAGTAATCAATCCTCTTGCCTCAGTTTTTCTATTTTTAGTAGAGACGGGGGTCTCGCTTTTGCTCAGGCTGGTCTTGAACTCAAGCTCAAGCAATCCACCTGCCTTGGCCTCCCAGAGTGCTAAGGTTACAGGTGTGAGCCATCACGCCTGGCCCGTAAATGTTTTTTGAGAGCAGGAAAATGCTATATAAATGTAATAATTTGCTTAAACCATTCATTATTTTTTCCTTTCTTTAAATTTTTATCAATGCACATACTAGCAAACATTCATTCTTTATATCTATAGTTAAGTAAAATAAAGATTAAATATTTATGTTAGAAATAAGGTTTATTATAAATAAGTGAACCACTATTTTTGTAACTATTCCTTTAATCTCATAGTTTTAAGGGCTAATTAGCTGATATGTAGCATTTTTTTTTCAGAATGAAATATATAGTTAATGGGCCAGGGTCGGTGGCTCATGCCTGTAATCCGAGTACTCTGGGAGGCTGAGGCAAGTGGATTGCTGGAGCTCAGACGTTCCAGACCAGCCTGAGCAAGAATGGGAGCCCTATCTCTACTAAAAATAGAAAAGCTAGCCGGGTGTTGTGGGCACCTGGAGTCCCAGCTATACATGAGGCTTAGGCAGGAGGATCGCTTGAACCCTGGAGTTTGAGGTTACTATGAGCTACAATGACATCATGACACTCAATCCTACAGCAACTGAGCGAGACTCTGTCACGAGGGAAAAAAAAGTTAATGGAACTTCTTAGTCGATGTTCATGATTTTATTTTATTTTATTTTATTTTATTTAGAGATAGATCCTCAAGCTGTAACCCTGAGGGCTGTGGCATCACAGCTCACAGCAACCTTCAACTCCTGGGCTCAAGCAAGTCTCCTGCCTCCACCTCCCAAGTAGCTGGGACTGCAGGCACTCTCCACAACGCCCGGCTATTTTTTAATTGCAGCCATCATTGTTTGGCGGGCCCAGGCTGGATTCGAACCTGCCAGCTCAGGTGTTTGTGGCTGTCGCCTTAGCTGCTTGAGCCACAGGCGCTGAGCCACATGATTTTATTTTATTTAGATTTAGAGTCTGTTGCTCAACCTAGAGTGCAGTGATGCAATTATAGCTTGCTGCAGCCTTGCTGGAACTCTTGGCTCAAGTGATTCTCAGCCTCCTAAATAGCTAGGACTCCACAGACCTGTGGCGATGCAGACCACCCCACCAGCTAAGTTTTATATTTTTTGTAGAGGTGGAGTTGCTCAGGCTGATCTCAAACTCCTGGCCTCAAATGATCCTCAGACCTAGGCCCCCCAAAACGCTAGGATTATGAGCTACCATGTCTGGCCTTTTAATTTTTTTAAGGTAATTTTCATTTTCACATGTGACCAATCAGATACTAGCTTTTTAGTTCCCCCAAATAATTTCGGGGTAAAAAAATGAAAGAAGAAAGCTGTAGCTTTGGAATACTTGGCATAAATTTATGATCCATATTGTTGAAAATCTATCACTGTTTATTACTATTATTATTATTTTGTAGATGGGACCAGCTCTTAGCTTCCAGCCCCCATTTTTATTTTTATTTTTTATTGCGGTTTTTGGCCGAGTCTGGGTTTGAACCCGCCACCTCTGGCATATGGGGATGGTGCCCTACTCCTTTGAGCCACAGGTGCCTCACCCCACTGTTTATTATTAATACGCCAATTTTTTTTTTTTTTTTGACACAGGCTTACTTTGTCATCCTCGGTAGAGTGCTGTGGTGTCACAGCTCACAGCAACCTCCAGTTCTTGGGTTTAGGTGATTCTCTTGCTTCAGCCTCCTGAATAACTGGGAGTACAGGCGCCCACTACAACACCTGGCTATTTTTTTGTTGTTGCAGTTTGGCTGGAGCCAGGTTCGAACCTGCCACCCTTGGTATATGGGGCCAGTGCCCTACTCACTGAGAAACGGGTGCCGCCCTTTTTTTTTTTTCTTTTGAGACAAGAGTCTCACTATGTCGCCCTTGGTAGAGTGCTGTACTATCACAGCTCACAGCAACCTCAGACTCCTGGGCTCAAGCGATTCTATTGCCTCAGCCTCCCAAGCTGAGACTACAGGTGCCTGCCACAACACCCAGCCATTTTTTTGTTGCAGTTGTCATTGTTGTTTGCTGGCCCTGGCCAGGTTTGAACCTGACACCCTCGGTGTATGTGGCTGGTGGTGTCACCACTGTGCTACAAGCGCTGAGCCAGAAACCAGAAGCCTTTTTAAGAGTGAAAGGGAGAGTTATTAGTAATTACACCAGGACATCTCAGCACCCGTAGCTCAGAGAGTAGGGCGCCAGCCACATACACCAAAGCTGGCGGGTTTGAGCTTAAAAAATAAATAATAATAATAATTAAACCAGGACAACAGGCTTAAGATGTGCCAATCTCAACCAAACCAGAAGGTGTGTTCAAGAAGTATAGGCTGATAGTGAAACGTAATACCTAAATAGAATGAATTATATTAGACTCAAGATCATCATTCATTAATTTTAATTATATAATGCATGCTGACTTGAGGGTCTCGTGAGATAACGTGATTGTTCTTAACTAATCTCAGAAGAATTGAATTTGGCTTTTTATGATTTTTTAATAGTTTTCCTTTTGACTTTCATATTTCTAAACTGTCAGATATTACATTTTTCTGTTATTTTCAATATGCTTTGTAGTAGCTTCTACGAATTGTTGTTTTTCATCTATGGGCGTGGAAAACTAGGTTTGTTAACAATTGTATATGAGAAAGTGAATGAATCCAGAGCAAGAGTTTGAAAATGCCTGAGTACATGCACCTTATTCTTTTAGGCTGTTTAAGGGCTTTGTGTTGGTGGTGTATTTTCTGGATTTTGATTTTTTTTTTTAGATAAGTAAAGTTTGTAAAAGAACTGAGCTATAAAGAAAGGAGGCACTACTATATGGTAGAGAGGCATATAAAATATTAATATTTAAGGAAATCATATTTTCCTTTGACTATACCTATATCATTAAAGGCACACAGAGGAATTTGTTATTATTAAGAAGGAAAGAAAGGCTTGTTTGTTTGTTTGTTTTTGCAGTTTTTGGCCGGGGATGGGTTTGAACCCACTACCTCTGGCATATGGAGCCGGTGCCCTACTCCTTTGAGCTACAGGCGCTTCCTGTTTGTTTGTTTTTTGAGACAGTTTCACCCTGTTGTCCAAGCTAGAGTACAGTGGTATCATCTTAGCTCACAGCAACCTCAAACTCCTAGGCTTAGGGGATCCTCCTGCCTCAGCCTCCTGAGTAGTTGGGACGACAGGTGTGCCACCCACTATTTTTTTTTTTTTTCTATTTTTAGTAGAGATGAGTCCTTGCTTAGCCTGGTTTCAAACTTCTTGACCTCAAGGGGTCCTCTCACCTTGACCTCTCAGACTACTAGGATTACAGATGTGAGCCACTGTGCCCAAACTGAAATGTTTCTTCTTTTCTTTTTTTTGAGACAGAGTGTCACTATGTAGCCCTTGGTAGAGTGCTGTGATGTTATAGTTCAGTATTCTCAAACTCTTCCGCGTAAAAGCAATTCTCTCCAAAAAAGAAAAAAAGAAGAAATTTTTTTCCTACTCTCGTTGTCCCTTTTTCCTTCCGCTCCATTTGGGGCCAGGAGTTTCATTCATCTCCGCATTTGGTCCCCTTGGACTGTCTTTGTTGATTCTAACTTGTAAATAAAGAAAGTATTATTAAAAAAAACAAAACAAACAAACAAAAACCAATTCACCAATTCTCTTGCCTCAGCCTCCCGAGTAGCTGGGACTACAGGCACACACCACAGTGTCCTGCTATTTAGAATGTTTATTCTTGATCAAAATTTTTTTGATAGAGATGGGGTCTTGCTGTATTGTCCAGGCTGGTCTCAAACTCCTGGCCTCAAGCTATTCTCCCACCTCAGTCTCCCAAAGTGCTGGGATTATAGACATGAGCTACCATACCCAGTCCAATTTTTTTAGATTATCAAGACAAGTAGGCCAGGTGCAAGCCTGTAGTCCTGGCTACTTAGGAGGCTGAGGCAGGAGAATCCCTTGAGCCCAGGAGTTTGAGGTTGCAGAGAACAAGTTTTTGATTAGCAAAGTAATATTTAAAAATATAAAATGGCAGTTGACTTTCTTTTAGTTCATTACATTTTTTTTTACATGTGCTCTAGACATACCAGGAAGTAGCTTTCATACTTTTCATTTAGACATTTCCTTTACTCTTGACTTCTGATGGTTACTTTGATTATGCATACGGAACAATTTAGTAGTTTATTTAGCATAACAGAAAAATTTGGAACAGATTTTTACTCAAATGAATAGTTATTTTCCCATTGAAGTAAAAAAGCTCATTTTTATGGTATGGTGGCACATTTTCTCTCATTTTATGTGTTGTTAATAGTGGAATTTCAAATATTTCCCTTGGGAAAGTGATAGTTTACTAAGTAAATTACAAAATTCCTGGGCATATGGCCCAAAGCCTCTTAGTATGTGTTTCTATGAGCTGATAGGAGCTTTTTTTTTTTTTTAGACAGAGTCTCATTATGTCGCTGTCAGTAGAATGTCATGGCGTCACAGCTCACAGCAACTTTCAACTCTTGGGCTCAAGCCATCCTCTTGCCTCAGCCTCCTGTGTAGCTGGAAGTACAGGTGCCCATGATGATACTTGGCTAGTTTTTCTTTTCTTTCTTTCTTTCTTTCTTTTTGAGAAAAGTCTCACTATGTTACCCTTGATAGAGTGCTGTGGCGTCACAGCTCACAGCAACCTCAGACTGTTGGGCTTAATCAATTCTCTTGCCTCAGCCTCCCAAGTAGCTGGGACTACAGGTGCCCACAACACCACCCAGCTATTTTTTTTTGTTGTAGTTGTTTGGCAGGCCCGGGCTGGGTTTGAACCTGCCAGCCCCAGTGCATATGGCCAGCACCCTACCCACTGAGCGACAGGCGCCAAGCCTAGTTTTTCTATTTTTATTAAAGATGGTATCTCACTCTTGCTCAGACTGTTCTCAAACTCCTGAGCTCAGGTAATCTACCCGCCTTGATCTCCCAAGAGTGCTAGGATTACAGCCGTGAACCACTGCACATCCGGCCTAGGGTTTTTTTTTTTTTTTGTACAGACAGAGTCTCACTTTATTGCCCTTGGTAGAGTGCCGGGGCATCACCCAGCTCGCAGCAACCTCCAACTCCTGGGCTTAGGTGATTCTCTTGCCTCAGTCTCCAGAGTAGCTGGGACCACAAGCGCCTGCCACAACACCTGGCTATTTTTTTGTTGCAGTTTGGCTGGGGTTTGAACCCGCCACCCTCGGTATATAGGGCCGGCGCCCTACCCACTGAGCCATAGGCACCACCCAGGTTGTTTTTTTTTAATCAACTGAAAGCTGAATCACTAGAAAGAAAGGTGGTTCCCAAATTCGCAGAATTGGATATAGTTTTATAAAAGGTAAAAATGGCAGCAGAGAATTTTGTACAGATAAAACTTTGCTACATCTGGGCGGCACCTGTGGCTCAGAGAGTAGGGCACTGGCCCCATATACCAAGAGTGGTGGGTTCGAACCTGGCCCCTGACAAATTGCAACAGCAACAGCAAAAAATAGCCAGGTGTTGTGGTGGGCACCCGTAGTCCCAGCTACTCGGGAGGCTGAGGCAAGAGAATCACCTAAGCCCAAGACCTGGAGGATGCTGTGAGCTATGACGCCACAGCACTCTACCGAGGGTGACAAAATGAAACTCTGTCTCTTAAAAAAAAAAAAAACCTTTGCTATATCTCATAAAAAATAAGATGTGAAAAGTATCTTGTGTCCTGTTTTCACAAAATAAGTGTAAATGTGCTTGAGCAGAGGAGTTTGATGTTGCTGTGAGCTACAACAATGACGCCACTGGCACCCTACCCGGGGTGACACAGTGAGACTCTCAAAAAAAGTAAAAAAATAAGTGGAAAAGAATTTTATGTGATGATGAAATTACTGTGAGGATGAAAATAGTAATAGATTGGGCAGTGCCTGTGGCTCAGTTGGTAGGACACCAGCCCCATATACGGAGGGTGGCAGGTTCGAACCGGCCCTGGCCAGCTAAACAACAATGACAATTACAACAAAAAATAGCCAGGTGTTGTGTCAGGTGCCTGTAGTCCCAGCTACTTGGGAGGCTGAGGCAAGAGAATTACCTAAGCCCAAGAGCTGGAAGTTGCTGTGAGCTGTGATGTGCACTCTACCGAGGGTGACAAAATTGGACTCTGTCTCTAAAAAAAAAAAAGAATTCTTTTATGGAATAAATTGTTTCCCATATGTCAGGATTCTACTTTTCTCCTGGTTTGTGTATGATAAAGTTTAATAGATACTTATGCTTATTTCTGGCTCAGCACCTGTAGCACAGTGGTTATGGCGCCAGCCATATACACCAAAGGTGGCAGGTTCAAACCCGGTCCAGGCCAGCTAAACAACGACAACTACAACAAAAAATAGCCAGGTGTTGTGGTGGACGCCTGTAGTCCCAGCTACTTGGGAGGCTGAAGCAAGAGAATCACTTAAGCCCAAGAGTTTGAGGTTGCTGTGAGCTGTGACACCACAGCACTCTACCAAGGGCAACAAAGTGACACTCTGTCTCAAAGAAAAAAAGATGCTTACTCCTGGTATACAGTGTAAATACACCATCCTCTAATCTACTTTATTCCTACTAAAAGATTTAAGATAAAATATAAAGTGTATTTTGTACTCAGCCAAAAGCACCTAATGTAAATTTGATGAAAAAGTGTTATTTATTATTTGGCTCAAATTATGCTAACAAAATATTGACTAATTGACTTGTGGATACTTAGTTTTCATTTAGCCTAATTTAAGAGACAGTTTGCATTTTGTGGGCTATTCCAAGAGGGTCTAGTAATCCTCTAGATTAAAGAAATAAGATTTATGTTTGCTGTGGAGAAACATGATCATCCTGGCTACTATGAATCACTCTGGAAATATCTCTTCTCTGTTTCCCAATTACTCAGATCATTAGATCAAATTCACTTCAGTTCAACAAACACGAAGCACCTTTCTTGGTCTCAAAAAGCTTACTATGATACAGGGAAGGCAGGCACATAAAACAAGTGAGTCAGGACAGTGATGTATCACTACAAGATTTTAGAGGAGGGACTGATTAATTTTGGAGTTGGGATGTGCTTGGAAAAGACCTTACAGAAGAAGTAATGTTTGAGCTGGGTTGTGAAGGATGATAGAGTTCACCAGTATTGAAAGGATTGGCGTGGAGAAAGAAGAGCCATGTAGAGGCCCTACACATGGTTCATTACAGCTGCCGAGTCAAGCGTGAAGCATTGTGATGAGAGAAGTGCAGGCGAGGTAGGTCATTGAGGGCCGTGGATACCATGTTATGGGGTCCAACATAAAACCTGTGTGTGCTGAGCAGCTGGTGCAGGGTTTTAAGCAGACGAGTGGCGTAATCTTTCTGAAACACAAATCTGCTTGTTTTTTTGACAATGATGAGAATGTATGGAAAGAGAAAGAAATTGGAGACCTGACTCAAGGTAGTGGCTAGTGCATCTGGGGTGGGTATATTTCAGAGGTATGTAGGAGAAATGACAAGACTTGATTAATTTCATAATTGAAAGAGTTCAAGGTTTTAACAATTTGGAAAATGTGAACTATATTTTTAGTATTGTTGACATTTAAGATCATTTAAACATCAGAATGGCTCAGAAAAGATAACGATATTTGTAAAGGTGAATAGATAAAATGCTAACCATTTTTTATGAAGTAATATCTTGATAGGATGAAATAAATCATTGGCTAAAAATTCATAGGTCCAGTATTTGAATTTAGATTTATAAGCCTGTTTTGCAACACTTTTCATATAACAATGGTTTCAATAGATAAGAAAATTTTAAAACTACCATAGTAACAGCATCTTTGAAATGGAATACCCTATAGTTTAAAAAGTCTTGGTTGTATTTTTCTCTTCTATGCTTGAGCTTTTGTGGTAAAACTTGTCCACATATAAGCCATGGCCAAATACCTGTATCAAAGATTTTAGAAAGAACTTCATTTAGCAGTGTTTTTTAATCACATATTCTGCTCCTTAGAGAAAGCCTGGCCCATTCTTTGCTGGTGATAGAAAACAGAATTTTCAGGTCATCTAAAAGATCACTGTCTATTAAAGAAGATTTTTAATCCTTACTAGTAAATAAAAGCTATTTATAAACATAATGTCTTAATTCCTTTCACAACCATCCAGAAGCAAAGGTTCCTTTTTTTTTTTTTTTTTTTTTTGCCTCCTGGTAATAAAATACTTTGATCATATTGTTTTTTAACCTTGCTTTTATGGTAAATAAGTTCACTCTTCTGAAAGGCCTTATACTGGTCAGGAAACATTGAATGTCTATTTGTAGAACACTATTCTGGCCATCCTGAGAAATAAACTCAAGGGCACTTTTATAATCCAGTTGGAGAGACAAAATAGACCTGTGAACGAGTAAGTATTCAGTGATAAGCATTTGAATAAGCATCAAGGGAATGCAGGGAAAATGAAGAATCCAAAAAAGAAAAGATTTTCTAAAAGTGAATTGTTTTAAACAGTACTTAGAGGAAATAAATATTAAAAAAAAAGAAAGTTTCTTTTCAAATGTAGGATTGTTATTTGAAATGAGGTTCCAATAGATTCTTTCTTCACTGAGAATATCTCCTTAATATCAAGGACAAAAAGGGCCTTTTAATTACTACTTCCATTAAATCATTTTAGAGAAGGCTCTGTGTTCTATGTGGGTAATTGTCATTGAGTCCTGAGTTTCTACAGATCTTTTTTTTTTTTTTTTGAGACAGAGCCTCAAGCTGTCACCCTGGATAGAGTGCTGTGGCATCACAGCTCACAGCAACCTCCAATTCCTGGGCTCAAGCGAGTCCCTTGCCTCCGCCTCCCAAGTAGCTGGGACTACAGGCGCCCGCCACA
>CAUYRH010159001.1:0-20280 GCA_963574655.1 Perodicticus potto | reverse complement strand
TAGAATATAAATGTCTTCATATAGTGATTAAAAGGCCATGAAGGCTATGTTAAATAGTTCAATGAAAATATTTCAGATTGTATATAAAGTCAGCACATTGTGCCTCATGATTGCACCAATGTACACAATTATGATTTAATAAAAAAAATGGTGATGTATCACAAATGCTGTCAAGGGTTTGTCAAAACTAGATAACTCATGCATTGCTGGTTGAATGTAAAATGGTACAGTAACTCCAGAAAAGAATTTGACAGTTTCTTTTAAAACTAGAAATGATCTTAACATTTTGTCCAGAAATTGCACTCTTGGCATATAGCCCAGAAAATTGAAACCTTTTTATATGCAGTAACTTCAATATAAATGTTCTTACCAGATTTATTCACAATTTCTAAAACCTGGAAACTTTTAAATTGTTCCTCAATGGGTGAATGATTAAACAGACAATGGAATATCCATATCATGGCATATTTCTTATCAAGGAAAAGGAACAAACTATTCATATACACAATTTAGATGCACTTCAAGAAAATTGGGCTGAATAAAAAACAATTACAGAAGGATATAAGGCTGAATAAAAAAACAATTACAGAAGGATATAAATTGCATGATTCCATTTATATAACATTTAGGTGTTAACTTATGGAAGGTGAGTAAAGAGCACACAAGACCTTACCATATGATAGTAAGAACTTGTTGTGAATCTATAACAATTTCAAAATAAAACATTTTAAAATTCTGGCTCCACACCCATGGCTCAGTGGTTAGGGTGCTAGCCACATGTACTGGGGGTGGCAGGTTCAAACCTGGCCTAGGCCTACTAAACAACAATGACAACTACAAAAAAATAAAAATAAAAATAAGAATAGCCAGGCGTTGTGGTGGGCCCCTCTAGTCCCAGCTACTTGGAAGGCTGAGGCAAGAGAATCGCGTAAGCCCAGGAGTTTGAGTTTGCTGTGGGCTGTGATGTCACAGTACTCTAACAAGGGTGACAAAATGAGACTTTGTCTCAAAAAAAGAACTTATATTCATTTTTTTTTTTTTTTGAGACAGAGCCTCAAGCTGTTACCCTGGGTAAAGTGCCGTGGCATTACCACTCACAGCAACCTCCAACTCCTGGGCTTAAGCGATTCTCTTGCCTCAGCCTCTCAAGTAGCTGGGACCACAGGCGCCAGCCACACCTACTAGCTATTGTTTGGTTGCAGCCATCATTGTTGTTTGGCGGGCTCAGGCTGGATTCGAACCCACCAGCTCATGTGGCTGGTTCCTTAGCCGCTTGAGCCACAGGCGGTGAGCCTGCATTCAGGTTTTAATTGAGGAGTGTTACATTTGTATTAATGTCAATTTTTATGAATATGGTGAATAAATAATTTGACAGTTACAAAACCTTAGTATTTTGATCCAGATCTTCAAATTCTGATTTTCTGATTTAACTTGAGGAACAGGTCACTTTGGAAAGTATGCAAATATATACACGTACAGACATACTATGTATTATATTATGAAATATGTCCATTACATCAAGAAGTATGTTATTATTATATTATAAATGGCTACAAGGAATTTTGTAAGCAGATGTTGTGGATTGAATTTCATCCCCCCCAAAAAAAAATATGCTGGAGTCCTAATCCCCAGTACCATAGAAAGTGACTGCATTAAAAATGCACTAATAGTTAAAATGAGGTCACACTGGAGTAAGGTGAGGCCTTAATCTAATATTCTTAAGTCTAGCAGAGGATAATCAGGTGACAAGAAAGTGTCTAAGGGCAGAGAATGAGAACTGGATTGCAGCTCCAAGCCGGATCGTGTCTCGGAACGGTGCCCTAGTGGGAACACACACAGCATAGAGCTCCGAGCGACCTTTAACTGACCTGGGCTAGTTACCATCTACGGTTTATAGCATGGGTGAAGCTTTCATGAAGGACTCTAGGAACCCACATGCTTACAAAGGGAAACCATAATATAACCAGCGTGTTAGGTAGTCTGTTACATAATCTATTATATAACCCCAACCTGTCAATCACCCAAAAGCAGAAAACAGCAATGAATCCTGCCAGGAGAATGGCAGGAAAAACCAGTGAGCATATAAAAGACAGTGTGTGCTCAAACTTCAGGGTGTTTCTGCCCTCACAGAGAATAGGCCCATGTCTCCCTCTAAGACATTTTTCCTTTGCAGTAAATGCTGCGTGTGGGGTTGCTCTGTATCTGTGAACACTCTATCATTGATGAGACTGAGTGTCAGTACTCATTCATGAGACTGGGAACCAGGGACCAGCACCCATCCATACAGACCTAACAATATGATTGGTGTCCTTAAAGAAGAGATGGAGAGACACAGATATAAGAGGGAAGAAGGCCACCTCAGTGACAGAGGAAGAGACTCAAGTCTAACAGCTGCAAGCCAAGGAATGCCAAAAATTAACAACGATGGGGTAGATTGTCCTGTGCTGGTTTCAGAGGGTGCACGGCCCTGCTGCATCTTGATTTCCGATGTCAGTCGTCTAGAACTGTAAAACTACACATTTCAGGTGTTTTGAGCCTTTCAGATTATTAGTTTGCTGCAGCAGGCCAAGAAAACCAATTGAGCGAGGCAAATAATGCAGGATAGCTCATGTATAAACAGGATTCATGAGTATCCCGGAAGGAATAGATACAAAGTTAAGAAGTTGCTGATACACTTACATCCTTTAAAAATTTTTTTTTAATATAAAATTCCCTCATGGAAGCCAAATATGCTAAAAGGGATGAAAACGTGCAAAAACTTAGGACTTTAGGATGAGTATGAAATCCAGAGCATACATGCAAATCCTTGGCAGACAGACGCATTAGAGCTGTTAGGCCCAAAAGTAACTTCTGCACTGACCGGAAAGTTCTGGATATTTCCTATCCAATGTCTAGGACACTAGATGGTTTTTGGACATTTGCAGTGTGATTAATGTGACAGAGGAACAGGATTTTACAATTTATTTTATTTAGTTAATTTAAATTTCAGTTCAACTGCATGAAGCAAATGTCTACATTATTGAACAGCCCTAGATTTATCAAGGTTCTAATAAGCCGGTAAGTAGTGACAACCACTTTTGAAAATGTAGCAGGTAGGATATATGACTTCTAAGTTACAGTCTTTACTTACCCCTTCCTATCTGTCTGAACCTGAAAAGGCTGTACCTCTTCGAATTGTCTACTTATCTTTGAAATGGAGGAATTAGAACACTTTAAGGCCCCATGTTTCTACATTCTGCGTACCTCCCAGTGTTACTGTTAGCTTGGAAGCATTTGTGTCTGCTATATTTACTGGTGTGCTATTCCCCCCGGTCTCAGTTGGATCATATGGATAATATTTTTCAACACAAATCAAATTACAGCCCAAGGGACTAGAGTACATGATTTTCTCATTGTGTGGAAGCTATGCTCTCTTAGAAACAGTGCTTTTAAGCCAATTGATTGAATCATCAAAGATATAAATGTTCTTTCTCTGAGACAACCACTGTCTTCCGAAGGGCTGACAGGCAGTGGGTGGCAGTCAGGTGTCTGACAAGACAGATATTCATAGCATGCTTCAAGTGATGGGATTATATAAAGGAAAACATTTAAAAAATCAAATTAGTGTCAATGCCATGGTTCCTTAAAATCAGAGGAAGAATTTCCTAATGGTACCTGTTTTACAGAAGATTTAACAAAGTAACAGTACTGAGATCCTTTGTTTTCAGAGATTAGGACAAGCCTTATTTGATCTGGCAGGATGTCTGTTTTGCTGAGAACGTTTCCAGGGATTCCATTCAATTAAATTAGCAAGTGTGTGCCTGCTTTGTATCAGACACTGTGTACTACCAGGAACAAAGACATATGAGATACCCTTGCTGCCTATAAAAATTTACCAAACCAGCAAGTAATAAAGAATAAAACAAATATTTTAAAACTATTGTTCAGTGACTTTTCAACTTTATCAGTTTAATTATTTGCACTTGTTTTGCAGCACTGCTAGTTTAGATACCTGCTGATAAGAGGTTCTGTGAGTGTGATTTTATTGTGCTTTATATAGTAGTATAGCTTTCTCCAAGTTAATAAATATTTACTTTAGGAACAAATGGGCATTGACTATATTAGCAACCTGATTCTTTCAGCAAGAGTTCTGTTTCCTTAGCTACATGATCTTTTAATTTTCATATTCTGCTTCCTCTGTGCTACTTATGCCCTCTCACTCATACACTTATGAAATATTTATTAAGTAGCTAGAGTTAGTCTCTGTTCTAGGTACTGGTTCTATACAAACAAAATGGGCAAAGATTCCCTTTAAGGGAGTTTGCCTTCTAGGGAAAGGAGAAGCAGCGAGACAGAGGACAGAATTTCTGTTATTCCTCTCTCCTAACTCTTTCACTGTGACTCCCCACCCACCACCAGTGCTGTTCATGGTGGCTTCAAAAACTGTGCATCAGCCAATTTCTATTTCTATTTTCTGTGCTTTGTTATTCAGCCCTAAAAGGTGATTCCATCCCCCTTCCTACATTTTCACTGCAGGTGTCAGCCACAGTATACAGGGTTCCCTGGGAAAAGGGAAAGAAGAGAGACACATATGTACATGAATATACTGACGTTAGGTTAAAACATAGTTTGGGAAGGGCTAAAATTGTTGCCAATGATCTCTTTATCAAGATGCTCACGTTGCCTTTCATTCAACTTTGAGTCATTGAGTGACTTCTAAGTGCAAATGTCATGTCTTAGTTCAATAAAATCATTCAACATCAAGAGGACTTTATACCTTATACTGGGCTTTTTGAAGTCACAGCATACTTGAGTCTATAAATAATTTGATTGCATATGACAAGTTCAAAAGTTTGTGTTTAACAAATTCATTAACAAATGTTGTTGAGTACTAAACACAGGCCATGCAGTTTGCTAAAAGATTGTTAGCCAGATCTCAAAGATATTTGGATATATGATCTTTTTTCTTACAGCTCTGAGTTCAAAAACACACATGAGCAGGGTTTTATTACCCTGGGGAGACACACAGGGTGAATGTGTTCATATCCGAGCGTTCTGCGCCTTGCTTATCTCTGCGGCAGTACTGATACTGACAAGGAGCATGACGTGCTTTAGATCTTGCTATGTGCTACTAAGACTCTAGCTTCGTATATAAATGCAAGGCCGAGTCTGAGAGGGTAAATGGAGCATCCGGAAATCTCTTATGACTCACATGCTATTACTCCTTCCAAAAGATGAGGATGTTTAAGTTTCAGAATTTTGTACTACTATTTCTTATGGAGAATAATGCTTCTCTCTGACACATATCTTGACTGCACTAATATATATATATATTCAATGAATTGCTATGAAATTGTAGGCCATTTAGGGCAAATCTCAGTAGAAAAATTCAAGGGTGATAAAAGGAATGGAGGTGGGAAAGAAAAATGTAATTCTTGATTGGATTGGTTATCTCCTGTGATTCAGATATTAAGATATATCATAGGCAGTAGAATTCCCAGTGGAGGATGAAGATTACACCCTTACCTGTTAGGGGCCTGGCTCATTAGATTACATTAGAATTTTTTAAAAGAAAGAATTATTGCATTTCCCTAGTTACTGTTAACTGCTCTGGAGAAGACTGAGAAAATGGAATTTGCACAAATACTATGGAAGAGCCTTCTGGGTTCTGTAATTTAAGCTATTATTTCTAAACTGAGAGACAAGAGGTTTGAAGTAACTGTGGACAGATATGAAACTTTAGTGGTGAAAGATCAAAGGTGAAGGGGAAATAATGTTTAGCATAAGATCTATTCTGAGTAATATTGCTATTATTATAATAAAGTGGTGTGAATTAATGCCAAAATTTTGCTAATATAGGGGTGCTTATCCTTCTCTAGGGTTTAAGAGGGCAGGCTTACTAGAAATTCTGATCTTTCTTACTAAAGCTAAAAGCAGTGGAAAATTTTAAACAGTATTGGCTCTTGGGGAGACATCAGGAAATATGACTTCTGATTAAAGGAATAGTATATTTTGAGTATAAGAATAATAGCAAATGTTTATATAATCGCTTATATTTCCAGACACTGTAATACATGCTTTGAGTATTTTAACTCTTTTTTTTTTAGTATTAGTATGTTTATTTATTTTTTAATTTCAAATTAAAATGAGGCTACAAATTTTGGGGTAACAATGTTCTTGCTTCCAAGTTAAAAGGCAAGTTGTAGAAGAGCCCTTTGCCCAAGGGGTGTGATGAATAACCTCGTATCATGCACGTTAGGCAAGATCCCATCAAACACCCTCTGTTTTCCCTCCACTGCCCTCCCACTCCACTCCTCTGTCCTGCTTCACCCCTCCCCCTTGCTAGACTATTTTTTGTGTTTTATTGTTCATAAGAACATGTAATTTTTTTTTTTTTAGACAGAATCTCACTATGTCCCCTTTGGTAAAGTGCTGTGGCATCACAGCTCACAGCAACCTCAAACTCTTGGGCTTAAGTGATTCTCTTGCCTCGGTCTCCCAAGTAGCTGGGACTACAGGCGCCTGCCACAACCCAGCTATTTTTGTTGTTGTTGTTGTTGTTGCAGTTATCGTTGTTTAGCTGGCCTGGGCTGGGTTTGAACCCGCCAGCCTCAGCATGTAATTCTTTATATATTGGTTTCATATTAGTATTGAGTACATTGAATATTTTTGTTCCATTCTTGAGATACTTGAGATACTTTACTGAGAAGAATGTGTTTCAACTCCATCCAGGTAAACATAAAAGATGTAAAATCTCCATCATTTCTTATGGTTGAATCGTATTCCATGGTATACATATACCACAATTTGTTAATCCATTCAGGACTTGATGAGCATCTGAGTTGCTTCCATGACCCGGCAATTATGAATTGGGCTGCAGTAAACATTCTGATGCGAATGCCTCACCTAACTCCAGTAAGATTAGTTCACATCACAAAATCCCAAAATTGTGGTTGCTGGTATGGATGTGGAGAGAAGGGCACACTTCTACACTGCTGGTGGGATTGCAAACTAATGCAACCTTTATGGAAAGACATATGGAGACTTCTCAAAGAACTAAAAGTTGACCTTCCTTTTGATTTAGTAATCCCATTACTAGGTTTCTACCCAGGAGAACAAAAGTGTTTTTAATTCTTTTAGTGTTTACAACCCCCCCCCAGTGAAGGTGACACTACTCAAACTCATTTTACTCATTAAGGAAAATAATTCACAGAGAGATTAAGCAATTTAGCCAAGGGCAATTAGTCGATAAGAGGTGGAGCTGGAATGTGAATCTGGATCTCTGCCTACAGAGTCCATGCTTTCCACCACTAAAGTAGAAGGTTAGGAAACTGGCCACAAAGGGCACATGTATATCATTAGGGATTCTACTAAAGCTAGTTTTCCCCACTCGACTGCAGATGACGATCAGAAAGAGTTTGCATTTATTGGGGAAAAAGTTCAAAGCCTCCAGCATGTTGTTTTAGTAAAAGGTGAATTCTATTTATATGATAGTAATGTTGTATGAGGAGGTATAGTCTGTCATGAAAGATCATGACAGTCACCAATTGTATTCTGCTAAGTTGTACTGGTGATTTAAATTATTTGTCAAGACAAATAATACCTGTATATAATATAATAATATATTATAATAATAATATATGTACTGGCGATTTAGATTATTTGTCAAGACAACAATATAGGTATGTAATATAATAATATATTACAATAATAATGTTATATGTCATGACACAGACATACTGAGATGGACTGTTCAGGGTGAAAGAAAAAATTACTATTTCTAAGTCTGCCTTTAGGTAAATATTAAGTAAATTTTGGTAAAATCATATACTTAAATGGCATATAATTTGGGGAAGATTTGTAGTCAAGTATAAAGGGAATGTTTCTAAAGAGCTTAATAAAAATTTGTATTTGCTCTAAGATATTTACAGCATCAATTACAGAGACGCATGCAGAGATTGATGTCTCTGTAAAAATTACCACAAGATACTCGACAGCAGCCACAGGTTTTTGACATAATGATTTATAGTAGTTGTTTACTTCTTTTTGGAAAGATAATTATTAGGCTGCTGGTTCCCACTGGTTGGGACTCATCTCATTACTGAAGAATATCAAATTACAAAAAGAGATTCCATTACCGTACTTGGTGATGTAAAAGATGCATTTAAACAAGCCAGCTTGTATAAATGGAGCTGTTTATATGGAAAGAATAAACATAATAATACAATAAAATGAGAGAAGGAAAGATCTAAAAGTGTCAAGAAAATGTGGGTAGATACCTGCTCTTGGCCCTGACTGCTCCTTATCTTCCCAGATGGTTGTGTTTTTGGAGGGGACCCAAATGGACTAAATCAGAGGGCTCTGTAGTCCTCTGGTATCCACAGCAAAGAACCAGAAAATGGTACAGAAGGCAAGAAGAGGGCAAAATCAGGACACTTCTTTCCCTGGCTCCTGTATCACTATGACAAGGAGGCATCACTTCACTGACCTATAAAACTTGAGTCCGAGAGGCGTCTCTGTTCAGCTCTCTCTCAGATTCTGATGAGTGCTCCCGCTTTGCCCCTACTAGCCTGGTGTAGTGATAGCTCCCTAATGTTTGTAGGCTTGCCATCCTGCCTCATCCCTTCGAGCTGTTTAGAAAGCCTGCCTACATTTTTTTAAGGGTTCGAACTTTCCCCGAATTATACAAAGGAATATCCCTTTCTTATCCAGATCTTGACTAATATTACACATGGAATCAGAAATGGCCCAAGAAGAATAGAAAGCCAAATTGAGATTCTGGGTTGGTTCTTCTCATCTTAATAGAGAAAAAGAGACCTCTTGAATAGTATGTTAAAAAAATAGTTTTTTGGTTTTTTTTTTTTTTATTATTATCAGCCAGTGTTTTACTCAGCAAGTTACCAAATAAAACAGATGCTTCATGTAAACAAATCATAATCATCCTTTGGTATTTACCATCTCAGTTATATTACTTAAATATTAATATAACAGATTGATAGTTTAATTTTAGTCAATCTATTGAGTCTTTTTGTTTTATTGTATGGTACTAAATAGCAATTTTCTTACAGTTTTACTATCTTCTTTTCCTTTTTTTTAATATGGCCCTTCCTCTCTTCCTCCATCATTAAGAATGTGTGGTAATCCTGAGCCTACCTCCTTCAGCCTTCCTACTTCATTACGGATCTTTTACTTTCTTTGCACCTACTTCTTTTTTTTTTTTTTTTGAGGCAGAGACTTACTTTTGTCCTTGGTAGACTGCCATTACTCCATAGCTCACAGCAACCTCAACGCTTGAGCTCAAGCAATTCTCTTTCCTCAACCTCCCAAGTAGCTGGGACTATAAGCACCCACCACAATGTCCAGCTAATTTTCAAGATGGAGTCTCACCCTTGCTCGGGCTGATCTCAGTCCTGCAAGCTCAGGCAATCCACCCACTTCAGCCTCCCAGAGTGCTAGGATTACAGGAGTGAGCCACCATGCCCGGCTGCACCTAGTTCTTAATTCTCTATGGGTAATACTAGGAAAATAGACCCTAAAACTGGGGTTCAACCAGAAGGCAATGTGAATTCTGGGCTTGATGCAGGAAAGAATTCAAGAGAAAGTCAACAGAGTAGGACAATTGTAAATTTATAAAAGTAACAAAAAGAAAGAATGATATTTCCTTAAGCAGAGCAGCAGCTGTCACTCAGAATAAAAGAGAGTAACACCTTGCAAGTTTCTGAGGTCTTACTTTATAATTTTTATTTAATTTTATGTTTAACAACAGGAGGATAGTTCATAAGATTTCTGAAAAGGGGTAATGAGTGCCAGGAACTGAGGATCTTTCCTCCTCTAAATCACATAGGATACTTCTAGGAGTTGCTATGGCATTTGTAAACTGTCTTAACAGTGTCGGGCGTTTATTTTACTATGCCAATATGTTATATGGAAGACATAATGAGCAGTAGGGTAATCTGAAGTCATTTTTTGTCTTTTTTTTCTTTCCTTTTTTTGAAGTTTTTGGCCGGGGCTGGATTTGAACCCGCCACCTCCGGCATATGGGGCCAGCGTTCTACTCCTTTGAGCCACAGGTGCCGCCCTCTTTCTTTCTTTTCTTTTCTTTTCTTTCTTTCTTTCTTTTTTTTTTAATGGTTATCTTGGTCCTAGCTAGTTTTGATCAGCTTTTCTCTGCCTCCTGTGTTACCATGGATCTTGGTTTGGGTCTTTCTGATTCTCTGTCTCAGAGGGACTATTCTGATAAACAACTCTGATAAATTTTATCAGAAAATAGGGCAGTGCAGATGTCTACAAGTTATAAACTCTGTAGTAGTTAAACCCTTTATGTGATAAGTTGAATGACGATAACTAAAAGTGATCAATTCCTAATCTCTAAAATTTATAAATATTAATGTATTTGGAAAAAGCATCTTTGCAGACGTGGGTAAGAATCTGGACATGAGAATATTACTCTGGATTATCTGCATAGGCCATAAATGCTGTCAGAAGTGTCCTACTAAGACGGAGTCATCAGAGGAAGTTTCATACAAGGAAACACAGAGAGAGGGTGATGTGAGGATGGAGGAGAGAATGGACTTACAAGGCTATAAACCCAGGAATGGTGGATGATACCAGATAAGGACCTGGTTTTCCCCTAGAACTTCCAGACAGAATGTGGTCCTACCACACTTTAGACTTCTAGACCCTGTGTGAGAATACATTTCTGTTTTAAGCCACCAAATTTGAAGTTATTTGATGCAGTAGTCACAGGAAACTAAACATATCCTTATTATGTGTAAATTTATCCTTCTTATTGTGTGCATTATTTATGGATTAAATAAAGTACTCACAAAAGCCTTGGGAAGTATGTGCTATTGTTAGGATCCTTTTTCAGATGAAGATGCAAAGATACACAGGATGCATGTGAGTTGCCCAAAGTCACCTACACTACTGATAAGTGACCTAGATGGATTTGAACTCAGAGAGTCTTGCTTTGGTGCCCATACTCTTCATACCCAATCGTTGCATCATATACACTGTGTCTCATTACAAAGACACGAGGACAAGCTCAGTCTTTCTAACCATCAAAGTCAAACAGTGGAACAAATTTTGCCTTATGTATTAGGAAATTTGATTTTATTATATCATGGTGGTGAACTTTGCCAGTCACCTAACTTTAGATTATAAAGCGAGAGAGTGGACAGTACCATTCATATTAGACTGAACAGTCTTTGATTCTTTAATCTTCTCACTTTTATTTCGTTCCTTATATATACTGGATTCTACTTGTTACTATTTCTCTCATGTGCTTTTAGTTAGCAGTCTTTCAAATGTTTATTGTCTTTATTACTTCCATTTAGTTGGTACTTCCTTTGGCTGGCCAAGGCTTTTTCCAATAAATGGCATCTCATCTCCACCACTCCCATGCTACAAAAGCAGAATTTTCTTCCTGGATGAACATACAAACTTCTTGTGAATTTTTATCAATGTGTCATATTACTAAAGCTGTGTAAATATTTTAACAAGCAAACATAAATATTTATAAAATGCCGTAAAATTGCCACTTAAAGAAACAGTTGATAGATCATATTGAGTAAAAGATATTGTTAAGGGTCAAACAGTAAGTTAGCCATCCCTACATATGTGAACCAACTTTTCTTTCATATTCATTTCCTTTTCTTCAACATTAGCACTCTTTTAGCCAATTGGGATTAACCCAAAGTTTCAAGAGAAATAGACAAGTTTGTGTTTAAGAATTGACTCCTTGACTTTATGTTTTTGTTCTATTTTGACCTTTTGGTAGGGTGAAGAAAACCACATATTTTATTATAAATAGGAAAGAAAACAAAAGACATTCTTAGCATTTTTAAAATTATTTGTTGATGTAATTATCTCATTGATTGTGGTATCATCTTTCAGAATTTTAATGTAAACACACTAATCAGAAGCAAGTCATTCTGATTTAAATATTTTGAAATTCCACTGAATTTCAGCTAAACTCTAAGAACTTTATTTCACGTTAAAACATCTATTTCTATGTAAGTGGACCGTGCCTTATAATTGTTAATAGTTGTCTTTTTAATCTATTGCATACCACAATTTTTCTTTTAGTTATATCAGAATCTCTGTTATTGAATGTTGTTGACCTCTTATTTTCTAAATTGCTGATTCAAGTAATATTTAAAGCAGGATTGAAGAAAATTTTCAAACATGAGATGAGATGGTGACAAATCAGAGACACCTCATAATAATATCAGGTTTGCCCACTCAGGGCTGGACAGGGACTTTCCATTTTCTAGACTTGGGTGAGCTCAGAAATCAACTCATCATCAGCTTCATCTCTAGGCACAAACAGGCTTGTAAAAACTACCCTGTCAACCTGTCCACCATTCTTCCTAAAGCATCTCTCCTGAAGCAGGGAATGTATCCTAAATAAGAGGCTACCTCTCTCGACATCCTAATTATACTTCATTCCTACACAGGACAGTATTAAAATTAACCTCTGTTCCCAAACCCCTTGTGTCAACTCCATCTCCCCAAAGCCTTCCCCTGATGGTAGGATAGGAAAATCAGCTTCTAAGCCCCTAGACAGAAGGCACAAATAGGCCACCCACTTCTTGGCAGTGGAGGCTTCCTTATCCATCTTACCTTCCTATCTACCAGTAAAATCTATCCTTTTGCTTACTTTCTTGGGCCGTGGGTTCATTCTTGGAATCTCCAAGACAAAGGACTTGGCAGAGAAAAAGAGATTCCAGTTATAACAATACTTACAATTAAGTAGCAGATGTATCTGTTCTTTATGAGTCATAATGTAAAAGTCTGAGTTTCCTAAGATTACACAGTAGAATATGACAGATAATATTGAACACAGGTATCCTATCTCTCTTTAGGGCACTGTACAATGGATTTTGGTACTAGAGGCAGACATAATGACAAATGACAATATAGATATTTTATTTTTGGAATGATGCCTTAGCTTTAAAGCATAGATACTTTCATCTGAATTTTTGTTGGTAACATTTATGGCACAGATTTACATAAATCTTTTTTTATTAGCAAATATAAAACTTAAACTATTTTCATCATTCCTTTGCTTTCTGTTTCTCACTTACCATAGTTACTCAGATTAATTTTGCAAATAAGTAATTAAAGCTACACATTTCATTTATTCATTATTGCACACTTATTTATTAGCTAATATATCCACATTCCTATACTTTTTACCATCCAGAAAATATAACAATTAATTAGAACCTCTCCTTTCTAATAATTGACAATCTTGGTGGTAAGAAAAAGAGAGATATTTAATAATCTCTAATAAAAAGTTGTGCATTGATTGCTCTACTAGCTATGTAAATAAAATATTTTTGAGGGTCATAGAGGAAGTAATGATTAAATGCCTTGTAATTGAACAATACTCTGTAGATTTCTTGGCCCTGTCACTTGCATTAGTTTATTTAATCCTTATGTCCTTATGACAAACAAGGTGGTTAATTTGAATATTGTTGTTAACACTTTACAAGTGAATAAAATGTTAAATATTTAAAATAGCATGGCTCCCGTGGCAAAAATCATATCAAATCTCTTCCAACTTCTCATAAACTATTTGTTTATATTTTTATGTTACCTATCTTAGTTTATCTTTAATACCAAAATTTAAATCAGTAGAATATTAATGTTATTTTAATTTTAAATTTAAAATGGTGATTAGTGAATATATTAATATATTAATTTTTGCCATTTGAATATTTATTAGTATCAAAAATATGATGTAAGGTAAACATCTAGGAAATGTCAAGAAGTATCAGGTATATAGCATTGTGACAACCACCTTGTAAAAGTTTAAAGAGATAAAAAACTTAATGTTGGTTCTTCAGAACAATAATGAAAACACGTGAATAGTTTCAATACTTTCACGCCAAAAGCCAGGGAGCTAGAGTGCCTGATCTCCTGGGATTCTTTCTAGCTCATTCTAGCTACTCTGAATTATATGCATAGGCCATAAATGCTCCCAGAAGTGGAGGCAGAGGAAGATTAGAGTCAGAGGAAGTTTCACACAAGGAAACACAGACAAGAGGGTGATGTGAGGATAGAGGCAGAGATTAGACTGACATGGCTAAAAACCCAAGAATGGTGGATGACACCAGGTAAGGGCCAGGTTTTCCCCTAGCACTTCCAGAAAGAATGTGGTCCTACCACACATTAGACTTGTTATTCCTTTTCCCTAGAATTCACTGGCCTGGGCCTCCCAGAGTGCTAAGATTACAGGTATGAGACACGACACTCAGCCCTATTTATTACTTTTCAAGTTGAACTGAATCATGGTAGCAATGCGTAGTGTGACATTCACTCAAAAAATGGCATTAATCAAATGAATGCAAGCGTCACCATGCAACATGCAACAGGCAGGACAGTCAAAAAAAATGGCAGCAGCACGGTTGTTCCTATAGGGCAAGAGCATTTTGAGTGATTTTTGAAATGTGAGAACGTTGTGGAAGTACAATAATCATGGAGGCGTGAGTACCCGGCAGAACCTCCAACACACCAACCCATTGCACGTGTGATATGCATGGTCCTGTGTGAGATGTGCACAAGGGAAGGTCCAGGAGGCCTCACACAGCAACAGTCCTGCTGCTTCTGCTGTGGTGTTGGAACAGTTCACAGCTTACCACACAGTGTGCACTTGAGACTGGAAGTCTCAAGAGAGAGCAGAACAAGCGTGGGACACATTCTTACAAAACGGAAAATGGAAAGTTTTCATCACAAGATCATTACATGCACTGAGACATCAGAACTTACCTTGATGAGAATTTGCTTGGAGAATGGATAGAATAAAGAGGTGCGGTTGAGTTTCCCTCATGTTCTCCTGACTTAACACTATCAGGGACCTTAAAGGTATGGAGTATGGGAGAAAAACAGCTATACTGTGGTACTTCAGGAAGAAACTAAAAGGCCATGGGCAGCAATACAAGTGGACACTTTGGTCAGTGTTACTCAGGCAATAGTTTGCTGCAATCAGCAGTCTGAACGCTGATGGTGACCACTTTGAGCACTCTTGTAACTGCAGAAGTCAAATGTACCTGTATTCATCTTTTGTTATCAGTGTATATTGAATGTTATATTTTAATATAGTTTTTTCTTTCTTAAAATGTGTACACACTTTTGGCACCCTCTGGATATTAACTTGTAATAGAGAAATAAATTTTAAATCCATTAAAAGAAAGTAAAAACTTTATTTTTTATATTTTTTATTTTTTTGAGACAGAGCCTCAAGCTGTAGCCCTGGGTAGAGTGCTGTGTCATCACAGCTCACAGCAACCTCCAACTCCTGGGCTTAAGCGATTCTCTTGCCTCCGCCTCCCAAGTAGCTGGGACTACAGGTGCCCACCAACAACACCCGGCCATTTTTTGGTTGTAGTTGTCATTGTTGTTTGGCAGGCCCAGGATGGATTTGAACCCACCAGCTCTGGTGTATGTGGCTGGCACTTTAGCTGCTTGAGCTACGGGCACTGAGCCAGAAAGGAAAAACGTTAAACTTGTATGTCAGAGAAACTTCTTAACACAGAATAAAATTAAAGGTCAAAACTTATAAATTAGAAAGGACATTATGGGTAGCATGTGAATGGTTTAGACAGTGACTTTGACAATGTTTTAATACAGGCCTTGTGATATCAAATGTAATTTTGAATATGAAAATGGCAAAATGAGAATAATTGCGTTTAGAAATCAATACAAATGTTTTTTAGCCATAGGATATATGAAAAATGATCACTGCAATATAAAATTGAGGGTAGGAATGCTTTTGTTTTGGACATAGATATTTACCAAAGCTTGGATTATAATATATACAAAAGGTTTTTACAATAAGAACTCTGGATGTTTAAAATAAATATTTTGTTATAGGCAAAGCACATTAGGAAAATGCAAATTCAATATGCCAAAAGGAAATAACATAATGAGGTTGTGTTTCAAAATTAGAAAATCATAAGCCATTTGCATACAAAGATTTTAATATTAATATTGAAGACTAAAAATGAATGATACATTTATTATAAATATTTTAGGATAGGAAATCATGAAATAGGCTCAACAATTAACAGCAAAAGAAATAAATGTTCTGAGTTCTCAGAGAAAATAATCTAAATGGCATAAAATTCCTTAAAATTTAATTTTTAGATGTTAGGATCAAGCAGCAGCAATCTATGGTGAGAAATTGAGATGTTCTATGATAAAATAAAAGTTAAAACAGAACAAGGAGCCAGGAGAATCATGAGAGATGATTCAGGACAAACAGGGAAGGCAGGACTGACTTTGCTGAAAAAAGTGTGATTTGAACAATGACTTGAATAAAGTGGAATCTTTTGGCAAGTGAATGTTTTCCAAAAGATTACTCCAGGCAGAGGGAATAGCTACAAGTGGATCTTAAGGAGGGGATCTGCCTTGTAATTTTAGGAAGAAAAGGAGGCTCCAGCTTGGGTGAAGGAGATAACAGAGTGACATTTTTGAAAGTTAATAGAGGTCTGTATTAGTCACCTTTAGCCACCACAACAAAATATCAGAGTCTGGGTGGCTGAACCGAACAAACAAAAATATCTCTGCCTACAGATCTCTACTTATCAGGGCACTAATGAAAGGGAAATGTCAGTGGGTTTTTGACAAAATCGCACAAAGACTAGGACAACACCTCACGCAAAGCCAAGAGTTTAATGATAGACAAGTAAAAGCTCCAGGCACAAGGAGCAGCAGTGGAAACCACTTGCCAATGTAAAGCAAATCTGTTCCTATATTTATGCACGCTTCTGTCCACTAGCTCCAGATGGCTCTTACCCAATCCAAGTCTAACTAAAGGTGGTCTCTTGTTTAACTTTTCATTCCAGCTTGGTCAGGTGTCTCAGACCACACTATGCCACCTCAAGTTCCCTGGGAACCAAATTGTCTCAGGGAACTGGACGTTATGGGGCAGTAGCTACAGTGACACTAATCATCCTGCACAGACTGTCAGGCAAAAACAATATCTACAAAAAAACACTTAAACTTCACTTACACTCCCAGGTTGTGAAAACTGAATTAAGATGGCTGCAGTGTGGTCAAATAACTCCCACACTCTCATCATGAAAACCACACCCCCACAAACTCGTTTAAACCTACTTATCTAGCAAAGATATATACTCCAAATGCCATCACATTGGAGGCTAGGTCTTCAACAACTGAACTGTAAGGAAAAATAGTTTAGCCCAAGGCGGGTACTCATGGCAGGGTCTGAGGTTTTTACTCTGAGAGAAATGATGTCATTGCTTGGTGAAGATTAAAGGAGAGATAAAAGTTGCTCCATATTTTATACGTTCACTATGGCATCAATCTTAAAGACAGACTATACAGAATATGAGTAGAACCCTAGGGGTCATTGCAGCAATACAGACTTGACAGGACAATGACTTAGACCAGGGTTAAGATAATGAGAAGTTCAGACATTGAGAGAAATAGCTGTCATCTAGATGATGATAAGATTTCCAGAAGATGTTATGGGTAAAGGAAAGAGCTGTGTGTGTCTCTAAGAATTTTCTAACCAAGCAGTGGAATGGTTGGAGTTATCAGTGGAGCAGGATTGAAGGAAAAAAATGAGTAGTTAAATTGTGGATTTTTAGAGTTTGAGATGTTTATTTGATATGAAAGTTAGCAATTAAAAATGTGAATATTGTCCAGTCTTTATTATACGTAAAATTGTGGAACTAAAGAATAAGATCCCCAAGAAAATGTTTATATATAGAGAGAAAAATATGAGGCCCAAAACTAATATAAGGTGGTCTTGGGGAAAATATAAGGAACCAGGGCAAGAGAAGTGACTTAGATGAAAAACAATGCAAATTAATGCTCTAAAAACCATTTTCAGCATGGCTGGCAATGGTCTTATATATGCCAAACACAACTTGTATGTCATGTGAGATATTTATTAGGAACTGACAGTATGATTTATCAATGTGAATAGTGCTGGTAACCTTGAGGAGAAGAGTTTTGGTGCAGAGGTGAATTTGAAAGCCTGATTAAATTGTATTTGAGAGAGAATGCGAGAAACTGAAGTCAGGTAACCTACCATAGATAACCAAGCAGTGACGTGAAGTAGTGGCTAGGTCTGGATATTTTTTTTTTTTTAATAAGGAGACGTGACATCACAGATATTAACTGATTAGAATGATCTAAGAGAGTTTTTTTTTTTTAATTGCAATTAAAAGTGATAAAGAAAAATTGTCACAGGTGTGTCCTTGGGAACAGGAGAACAGATAGGATGCATAACACAGTGAAAGGAGCCAAATCTCAGAAAAATGATGGCATCAGTGTGCAAATGCTCTAAGTGCAGCGGAAGTCTTAAATTTCTCTTCTTAATGTTTCAACGTTATTATTATTTTTTTTGCAAAAGCAGCAAATAAAATAATCAATAAAATGTGAGGATAGGAAAAAGTATGTTGGTGGTATCACCCATAGAAGTAATCAGTCAATCAGTCTGCTTAGGCAAACAATATATGAAGAAGACTCCAAAAGCAATCATATTAACAACAAAAATAATCAAATGGAACCTGATCAAATTAAAAAGTTTCTGCACAGCCAAGGACACAAACCATAGAACAAATAGTCAGCCTACAGAATGAGAGAAAATATTTACATGCTCTACATCTGATATAGGGCTAATAACCAGAATCTACAAAGAACTCAGGTAAGTCAGCCAGAAAGGATTAAACAACCTCATTAAAAAGTGGGCAAAAACAAGAATGGAAACTTTTCAAATGAAGATAGGCCAATAGTACACAAACCCATGTAAAACACCCCATGTCTGACTATAATCATCAGGGAAATGTAAATCAAAACTAAAGTGAAATATCACCAAATTCCAGTGAGAAGGGTCCATATAAAAAATCCCAAAGCAACAGATGTTGGCGTGGGTACAGAAAGAAAAGGGCACTCTTATCCTGTTGGTGGGACTCCAAATGAGTACAACCTCTACGGAGAGAGGCATGGAGATTCTTCAATGGACTAAAAGTAAACCTACAATTTGATCCAACAATCACACTACTAGATATTTACCAAAAGGAAAAAAAGGACATTTTCTTTAAAAAGACCCTTGCATTTGAATGTTTATAGCAGCATAATTCACAATTGCAAAGATGTGGAAATAATCCAAGTGTCCACCAATACCTGAATGGGTTAATAAAATGTGGTATGTATATACTATAGAGTACTACTCAGCTATTAAAAAAAGGTGATTTAGTATCTTTTGTAACAATCTAGATGGAATTGGAGACTGTTCTCCTAAATGAAGTAACACAAGAATGGAAAATCAAACACCACATCTAGTTAATACTAAATTGGAACTAGTTGATCAATACTTAAGTGCATGTATTGATGTAAAGCTCAATGGAAATCAAGTAGGTGGGAAGGGGGATAAGGGGATACTAAATTCACACCTAAAAGGTACATAACACATTTTCTTGATGAAGGGCACACTTGTAACTTTGACTTAAAATATACACAGGCAAATTATAGAACCAAAATGTGTGCACCCTTTTATTTCATTTTGAAATAAAAATGAAAAGGTAATTATAATTAAGGTGTCAATAATATTTTGTATAAATATAAAATACAATTATCCATAATATAAGTGCTCATTATGAAAGGCTTAAATACACTAAAAGAAAAAAATGAAACCTAGAGGGTAAAGTTGCTCATTTAAACATGAAATAAATGTTCAAAAATAGTGTGAACCATTGTAGTGAATACATATGTAGTCTCAAGACTAACTTCACTTTCCAACTAGGAGCACTAGTTGTTTAAAAACATAGGCCACACACAGTATTTTGTTTTTAGCAAATTAGTTGAGATTTGGAGTTGAATCTGGGTGGAGACAACAATTTATTAGACAACTATTTATTATTTGTTTATTTAAGTCATTAAACAGAATATACCATTTAGTGTAATATGAGTGGAGACACGAGATAGCAAATAGAAAAGGGAATATTAATAAATCTTGTTCCATTTATTTCCTTCTATCCAGCAATAAGATTATGAAAGTCTATTGTACAGAGTTAGATTCTCCCTCTTTGTTAAAGTAAGTAGATTGGAGAAATCCTTTCCCAAGTGCTGAGTGCTCAATCTTTATTTTTTTATTTTTTATTTTTTTAATTTTTTTTAATTTTTTTTGAGACAGAGCCTCAAGCTGTCACCCTGGCTAGAGTACGTGGCATCACAGCTCACAGCAACCTCCAATTCCTGGGCTCAAGCGAGTCTCCTGCCTCTGCCTTCCAAGTAGCTGGGACTACAGGCGCCCGCCACAAC
>CAUYRH010159000.1:0-87110 GCA_963574655.1 Perodicticus potto | reverse complement strand
GAGGCGCCCGCCACAACGCCCGGCCATTTTTTGGTTGCAGCCGTCATTGTTGTTTGGCGGGTCCGGGCTGGATTCGAACCCGCCAGCTCAGGTGTACGTGGCTGGCGCCTTAGCCCGTTGAGCCACAGGCGCCGAGCCCATCTCCCAGTCTTTAGACTGAAAACTATCAGGGCAGGATTCCTGCTCTACCTGCTAGCCTCTCATGGCTTCCCCAAGATCCCCATAGAAGGAGCTCAGTAAGATTCTGCTGGGAGGAAGCAAGTCCACTCACCATTGAGTGCTGGGGGTGTGGAAGGAGATCCTAAGGGGGAGGAGTCATCTGAATCCAGGTACCAAGTGGCTTCATCCATGCGGGATCTTCTCCTGGTGATGGGAGGGTGAAGGAGGGATGCTTCATGAATCTTAGGACTTGGGGGAGACAGATAATGCTGGGGTGGGGGACACTCACCTCCCATTCTGGGCTTCCCCAGGCTTGGGGGAACTGGGACCCCAGGCCCAGCAAGCTCGCCTCTCTCCATTGCTTGAGTCTTCCAGACGGCGGGGGGACTGGCGGCCCCATGCCTGGCCCGGCTCTGCAGGCTCCACTATTGGGAGGGAAACAGATGCAATCTAAGCTGAACCTTGTTCTCTGCCCATCATGACAGACAGGCTTCAGGGCTGTCGCTTAGAGGATGGGGAACAGGGTCGACTGCATAACATTCCCAGAGTGGGTTTTGGGTGAGATAGATGGGTCTTGGGCCCAGCAGTGGGGTAGGGCATCTCATCTAGTCCTTCAGCTGACATCTGTTGCTTAGTACAGACACTGACACAAACTGCCTGGGTTTAAATTCTGGCTCTGTCACTTAATAGATGTGGGGCAAAACACCTTTTTCACTTTTCTCATCTATAAAATTTAGACAATAATAAATAACTCCTTAACAGAATTGTTAGGAATTAAATACATAGCATCATACAATTTTTCTGACAAAAAAGGAAAATAAATGCTGCTTGGGGAACTCAGGTAACAGGGTAACAGTCTAGGACAGGGAGCCTAGGGGTGGGTTCCACCTCCAAGGATGATGTTTGACAGATAAGGTGCTGCAAGATGGGTGGGTAGGGAAGTGAGGTTTCTTTCTTAAATTTTCTTTCTTTTTTTTTTTTTTTAAATTAAAAACCTTTTTTTTTTTTTTGAGACAGAGCCTCAAGCTGTCACCCTGGATAGAGTGCTATGTCATCACAGCTCACAGCAAACTCCAATTCCTGGGCTCAAGGGAGTCTCTTGCCTCCGCCTCCCAAGTAGCTGGGACTACAGGCGCCCGCCAAAACGCCCGGCCATTTTTTGGTTGCAGCCGTCATTGTTGTTTGGTGGGCCCGGGTTGGATTTGAACCCGCCAGCTCAGGTGTACGTGGCTGGCGCCTTAGCCCGTTGAGCCACAGGTGCCGAGCCTAAAAACCTTTTTTTTTTTTTTTTTGGTAAACGCGCTCTCGCTCTTGCTCAGGCTGGTCTTGAACTCTTGAGGTCACAGGATCCTGGTGAGGTTTCTTACACTGTATGGCTCGGAACCGTGGGAAAGTGGGTGAATCTCCAGCTCCGACCTCAAAGACGTTTCTTCTTCGGTCAAGGCCGGGGGAGGCCTGCACGGTGATGCGATGCTTGAAGTCTGGGGTTTGGGCGGGGGGGGGGGGTGGCAGGGAGTAAGTGTGCGGTGAAAAAGCCAGAACCCCAACCCACAGGGGGTCCTCGGCCGGCTCCCAAGCCACGCAGGCAGTGGTACAGTAGCTGTGTGACTGGGACCAGCCTCCCTGCCTCCTTGGGCCCTAAGGCTCTGAATAAGGAAAACTGACAGGCTGGACTCTATCTCCTAGAAAAGCGCAGCGAAGTCGGAAAATCCCCAGCGAAGGGACTGCCAGGCCCGACCCCCAAAGCCTTCTCAGAACTTTCGTGAGACCGCCCCTTCCTGGCCGCAGCCACTCCCGACAGACATGCAAATATTTCCTCTGGAACCCGCTGACACACAGAAAAAAAAATCACTCCTAGTCCTAGCACTTCCAACCTTCAGCTCACCGTCCCACCCACCAACACCCTAAGCCAATCCCAGGGCGTTCATTATCCAAGCCTGCCCCCGCCAACGCAACCAATTGCGGGGCGAAGCCCTGGGGCCCGCCCCTTACCGAGAGGCATGCTTATGCGCTCGCCGCCGTCGCGCGCCCTGAGCTTGCTGCGCTTGAAGGTGCCACGGCGGCGCCGCACGTGCGGCCGTTCGCGGTCCACCTGCTGCAGTAGCAGCGTCAGCTCGCGCTCAAACACCTCTAGCTCCCACTGGGCCAACAGGTGCTCGCGCCGACGCAGCTGCTCCGCCTGTGACCGCTGCTCGCGCGCCGCGCGCGTCAGCTCCTCCTCGCGACTCAGTAGTTCCTGCATTCCGGACAGCGAAGGGGTGGGGTCAGCCAGGCCCGGACCCCGGCGCCCGCCCCAACTCTCTACTGTATGGAGATCAGGAATGGACTCCATCTAACCCTGGGCCCTCAAATCCTCGCACCTTTTCCTTGGCCCGCAGCTCGTCGAAGAGGCCCTGGATCTCGCGTTTCCAGCCTTCCTGCATGGAATGGAAGGAGTCCCGCGGCATTTCCCGTAGGACCTGCGCCTCTAGCGCCTCCAACTGCTGCAGGATGGAGGCGAAGTCGGGCCTGCGGTGGGGGTCCTGCGCCCAGCACTCTAGGGGCACGGCGTGGAGGGGGCACAGAGTAAGAAGGGGGGTTTTCTGAGCTAGGGAACTCTGTCCCTCACCTGCCCCGTCCCACCCTCTTACCGGCCATGAGCTGCGCGAAGGGCTCGGGGCAGGTAGATGGGATGGGCAGTGTGAGCTTGTTAACAGCTACGCCATAGGCCACAGCAAGACAGTCAATGCCACGGTAGGGCACCTCCCCAGTCAGCAGTTCCCATAGCAGCACCCCAAAGCTGTGGGTGAAACAAAGAGTCTGTTCCCTTCCTGTGTCCATTTACACTTCACTGAAAAGCAACCATTAACTAAATGGTTTGAGTCCTTTCCCCTGGGCTTAGCCTGTCGGTTCAGCCCTAGATTTAGGTAGCCACTTTTGCTCTCTGCAGTCCCATACCAGTCCCTGCCCAGCCCCTAGCAGAGCCACACCTCCAGACATCGCTGCCCTTAGAGAAGGTGGAGGCCTTGATAACTTCAGGGGCCATCCAGGCATAGGTGCCTGCAGCACTCATTTGCGTGGTTTTGTGCCACTCCCGGGCCAGGCCAAAGTCAGTGATCTTCAGAGTCTTGTGCTCCATGTCGTCACCTTCAATGGGCTGCAGCAGCAGAACTAGGGAAGAAGAGGGGCAGGATTGTGGATGCTCCAGGATCAGGAAGTGGGGACAGGGGAAGAGCTGTGGGCAAAATGTCATTGGACAGACATTCAAGCTAGGCACAAAGATGAATGGGTCTAGATCCTGACCTGGAGAGCACAGCTGGAGGTAGAATAGAATCAGAGAAGAAATAACAACTCTGGGACACATTTTCAAACTGTTGCCCTGGGTAGAGCTGCCGTGCAGCTCACAGCAACCTCTAACTCTTGGGCTTAAGCAATTAATTGGGACTATAGGCGGCCACCACAACATCCAGTTATTTTTTGGTTGTAGTTGTCGTTGTTTGGCACGCCTGGGCTGGATTAGAACCCACCAGCTCTAGTGTATGTAGCGGCGCCCTAGATGCTGAGCTACAGGTGCCAAGCCAAGGGACACATTTTCTAAAGGTCTACTAGATACCATACACTTTACACTCAGCTCTAGCACTCAAAGAAAGCCATTTGGATGAGAATAATATTCCCATTTTACAGATGAGGAAACTGCACAGGGAAGTGACTTGGCTAAGGTAATGCAGAGATTCCAACCTAGTTTGTGTGACTCCAAAGCCAGCTAACATTTTTTTAAGAGGGTCCTCCTCTGTCACTCAGGCTAGAGAGCAGTGGTGGGATCATAACTAACTCTGGGCTCAAGAGATCTTCTTGCCTCAGCCTCTGGAGTCACTGGGACTATAGGTGTGTGCTACATACACACCTGGCTAGTTTTTTCTAACTTTTCCCTGATACTACACCAAATAAAAACTGGCAATGTGTCAGGCCCTCAGTATTTGTGGCTTTCATTTCAAGAGAAATCCATGAATATCTTATCATGATTCTCACATCTAATCTCTCCTCTCCCCAACTTCACATCGGCCTCTGATCTGGCTGCTGGAAACTCAGAACCTGACCATTCAGTAAGGCCCATACAAGCTCATTCCAAAGAGGAACCACAACAGGCTGGCAGCTGGGCAGAGTAGGAACAGGCCCCTCCCCTGATGCCATGGCCCACCTCTTCTTTTGAAGACCAAACCTTGCTGTTTCCTGGCCTGGTATCTAGCCATTTGTGGGATTTCACAGTCTGGCAAAGCACTGTTTGTACCAGTATCTCAAGCTGGGTGGCCACTCTCCCCGTTTTCAGTTGGGGAATCTGAGGCCCAGAGAGGGGCAACTTACTCAAAGTTTGGAGACTTCTTTGTAGTAGTGGCTTTCTGCTAGCAATCCCTTCTCAATTTTTTTTTTTTTTTTGAGACAGAGCCTCAAGCTGTCACCCTGGATAGAGTGCCATGGCATCACAGATCACAGCAACCTCCAATTCCTGGGCTCAAGCGAGTCTCCTGCCTCTGCCTCCCAAGTAGCTGGGACTATAGGCGCCCGCCACAACACCTGGCCATTTTTTGGTTGCAGCCACCATTGTTGTTTGGCGGGCTGGGGCTGGATTCGAACTGGCCAGCTCAGGTGTATGTGGCTGGCGCCTTAGCCCGTTCAGCCACAGGCGCCGAGCCTCCCCTCTCAATTCTTAACACCTGCTAAGCCTCATTCTCACCTCCACATCCCCTACTTTTTCTCCATGTTGCTTTGATGCCTGCCTCTGCCTGGAATTTGTCCCATCCTGAGTTGCTGTCCTGGTGTCTGACATAGACCTCAGGCATGGGAGGTCAGGGGCCATCAGAGAAGAAGGGGCTAGAGATCCCAAGGCTGGGGCCAGCTTCTTAGCACCCCCTTAAGGCTCCTTGGCTTCTGAAAGGGACCTGGCCACCAGACCCTCCCTGGATTGGCCTATGTGGGGCTTAGGAGTAGCCTAGGCATCTCACGCCTCTTCCGTTTCCCTCCCACGGTCCCTACTTCTCCTTTCTGGGAGGCTTGGGCCAGGTCTCCAAATGGGGAGGGGGATTTATGGGGGAGAACTGTGGGAGGTCAGGCCCAGGCCAGGCTGGCTGGTCAGTCCTGTGACTCGTGGGCCTGGAGAATTCCCCCTCCTCTCCCCGCCAGGCTTCCTCACAAGGCCCCCATTGTCCAGGAAAATCATGCCATTGTTTCCTGCCCATGTCCCCCCAGCCCAGGGACTACCCCCACCCCAATCCTAAGACAGCAACTTGGGCCTAGGACTGGGGTCTGTGAGATTGCATGCCAGTCTCAGAAAAACTGAGGCACCTTGCCTGCCCTTCACCACCACCACTTAGACTCTGAGAGGGAAGCAGGGGCAACTCCTCCACCCCCCAGCTCTTTCCGGCTCTTCAGGCAGCTGGGCTAGGGAGGGAACAGGGGCTGGAGCAGGGGCAGGAAGCCAGCTCAGGGGCAGCAGGAAACACAGGAAGCGATGGGGAGGGTGGGGAGCAGGGGTCTGGGCTATTGTTCCATTTTTTCTGGAAAGAAAACGGAGGAAAAACAGAAGGTGGGAGTCCCCTCCCCTGGGCCTTCGGGGAATCCCCCCCCCAGGCTGGGGCAGGGAATAGGGGTCCCTAGATGGCCAAGCCCCACAAGTGAATCTGATAAAGTGGGAACTGCCCCCTCCTGTGGGTTAGAAGAGTGGGTGGTGTGACCTGGCAGGCCTCCTCTGCCCCTCCAGCCCTGGCAAGGTCTTGGATATCACTGGGTTCTGCTGCTGTGGTTCCCACCAGCCCCTTGTCAGCCCAGGCAAAAAAACTTCAAAATATCCATGCTGTCCCCCCCGCCCCCCAAGAATACTTCATGTCTCTCTTGCGACTCACTGAGCCTGGCCCCATCCTGCACTTCTACTGCTTTCCAGCTTATACCAAGACTCCAACAGGGGGCATGCCCTAGTGACACCCTACAGTGGTGGGTCTGGTCTCCATGCCTTGCTCTCTAAATGCTGCCTACATCAGGAAGTCCTCTGAACCTCACTCACTTATCTTGGGGCTGTGACGGGCAGTGTCTGTGGGGTCTGAAATGATGGGAGATGGAGTCTCCCACCCCAAGTGCTGGTTCCAGGCAGGTCCAGCCCTCAAATGTCCTCACCCACTGCTAATGACCCACTGTGTGTAGGGCAGTCTATGCTGGGGCTTGTCCAGGCCATTAATCTGTTTCACCTTTCTTTTTATGAAGTCTGAGATTGAAGCTCTGAGTTGAAATAACCAGCCAGAGGTCATGTAGTTAGGGAGCAGTGGGGCCAGAATTCCAGCCCTGGCCCTAGCCTTGACCTCCAAGTGGGGGAGAGTTTCCCCTCTGAGATACCTGTTCTAAAAGAACTGCCCACCATGAGGAGAGGGGAGAGCAGAGCACCAACGCCATGACAGTGGACTTTAGGGGACAGGAGACAAGTAGTACCAGCATCCAGGGGACTTACTGGAGTTGGTAGCCGTGACCAGGCAGGATGCTTATGGCCCACCTGAGAGATCCCAATTTTTTAACTTGCCCAAGCTGCAGCTGCAGGCTGGGGTCAAGGTCTTCTCTTGAGGCTGTGGCAGAAGGACTCTGCGGGTAACCTGGGACTCCTGTTTGGGCCCAGTGTGAGCCATGGGCATCCCTGGTCACCTGGGACTCCCCAAGGTAGGCTATCCTGCCTCTAGTAATTCCTAGCTAGGCCTAGCTGAGGATTAAATAGGTGTATGCCTGGGCCAGGCCACCTCCCAGCCACACCCCCAAACTCACTGTTGTTGGACTTGAGGTCGCGGTGAATGACGGGCACCAGGGCCTCGCAGTGCAGGTAGTGCATCCCACGGGCAATCTGCACAGCCCAGTTGACTAGCACATGGGGGGGCACACGCCGCCCAGCCAGGGCACGGCTCAGGGGCCCACCAGCAGCATACTCCATCACCAGGCACAGGTTGGGCTCCTCCAGGCACACGGCCTTGAGGGCAATGATGTTAGGGTGTGCCAGCATGGCGAAAAGCCGGGCCTCCTGACGAACGCTCTCAGCTGTCACACTGATGTCCTCATCAGGGTCTTGGCGAGCTGCCTTCACGGCCACCAGCTCACCTCGCCAGCTGCCACGGTAGACCTTGCCAAAGCCACCAATGCCGATCACCTCCTCCAGCCGCAGCTCCTGGAAGCTGGCCACCTCGCAGGGGGGTGGGCCACCACCCCGAGACACATAGTTGGATGGAAAGATGCCCACCTGGCCACCTACCTGACCCGCCCACCAGCCCTCATCTCCTGAGATAGCTGCATCCCGGGACAGCACCTCCACACGATCACCCTTCCTTAGGGCCAACTCGTCCTGTCCACTGGGCTCGTAGTCAAACAGGGCTGTCCACACTGGGTTGGCATAAGCTGCTGCCTTTGGAGACCCCTCTGGCCGGCCTCCACCACCACCCCCACTGCCCCCACTGCCACTGCCATTCCATGACCCCAGAGGGCTCTTGAGGAAGAGGTTCTTCAAGGGCTCCATGGTTGGGAGCCAGTGTCAGGCTGCGTGGAGGACCTTCTCTGGGTGCCCGTGGTCTCCACCCCTGCTGGGTGCGGAGGCTCTAGTCCTAGAAACTGGGCATTGGGGTCCTGGCCCTCAGCCCCAGACCCAGGCCTCTCTGGGGAGCCAGGAGTGTCGCCTCCCGGCCCCCCGCATCTCCGGCTTCAGGAGAAGGGCACCCAGGGCAGTGTAGTCAGGCTGGGGGGGTGGGGCCCCGGGGCCTCCGGTGCCTCACCATGGCTGGCTTGGAAGGGTCCGAGCTTCCCTGGTCCCAGAGAAGTCCTGGGAGCCTGGCTCCAGCACTCGCCAAGTGTAAGGTGGGGCCTTCCAGGGGCCTGAATTCCGGTTGGGTCTTTTAGCTCAGTGGGTGGAGGGAGCGTCTCCAGTTGGGCCGAAGCTGCCTCTTCCTGGCCCCGGCTCCTCTGGCCCAGTGGCTCCGACCCTGTTCCCTTCTTCCTCCTCCCTTTGTACTTTGGCCCCGGGGGCGGGAGGCAGAGGTGGAGGGTGGAGTTTCACTTTTTTCCGCTCTTCTCCCTCCTGAAGGAAACAGCATCAGATGACGCGGGCGGGCTGCACCGCTCCCCTCCCGGAGGCTCCGGGCGGGGAGTTCCCGGGTAGGCGGGCCAGAAGAGGCAGAAGGAGGGAAAAGGTAGACCCTCCATTACAACAGGCTTTAGGATCTAGAAAGAAAGCCCTGGGCTGGGTGCTCCGCTGCCGAGAGAATCCAAATTGGTCTCTGCTAAGGACGGCCCATCTCTGCCCTCCGCATCTCCATCAGCATCAACAAAATGGGATTATAGAGCTTGCACTTGGGAGTGGGGCAAACTCGAGTCTGGTCTTGGCTACAAAGTTGTAGGAATGTCTGATCCATGGACTCTGAGCCTCATTCTTTTCCTATGAGGACGAGAAGCTCTGCTTTGCAGAGCTAGCGGGATGGTGGCGGGTAACACTGGAGGAAGATGAACTAGCGGCACCTCAAGTTCTTGGAATACGTCTAAGGCTGTCTTCTTCCCCTCACCTGGAAAACAATCCGTTTCTTCATATCCCTTCCCCAATGGCGAAAACCTGAGACCGTCGTCCAGAACTTTATCCAGGATTGGATTAAGAATGACTGAATTACCCTCATAATCGCTGAGTAGAGTTGACCCCGCTTGCTTTTAACCTGTCACTTTAAGAAAGACGACGTTATCCTATTTCGACTATTCCTGCCTTTTCCGGAGGGTTGTTCTGTATATACTTCCACCGAGCACTGAACCGGAAGTAGAGGCTGTTCGGTGCTAGAGAAGCTCGCGACGTTGGAAAGCCAGGACTAAAAGGGGCGGACCAAGCGGGGCGTGCTTAGACGGCACAGAAGTCTCGCTTTAGCACCGCAGAGCCCACGCCTTCATTTTTCCCCCACCTCCCGTAACTCATTGGAAGAGCTCTGCGCCAATTACACCGCGGCTACCCAATAGTTATTCAACTAACCTCTCCGTTCCACCCAGTGGTCTCTGTTAGGTTGGCAACGCCTACGTGTACGCATGCGCTCAGACGCTTCTACTTTCTTAAGACTTTCTTTAGCCCTGGATTCTGCGCACGCTCAAAGGGCACCCCAGTGTGTCATCCTGCGCTTGCGCATTCACGCCGTTGGGTTTTCCTTTTCCGGGTCCCAATCGGGTCCGTCGGACGCATGCGCCACTGCAGGCTGGTGGCTCGGGGCTCCTTCCGGCCTCCTCGGGCCGGCACCGGCAGAAGCCGGGCGAGCGCTGAGCCCTAAGCGAGTGACCTGTGACCCCGGAAGTGGACCTCAGGGTCCCGGGGGTCTCCCAGTCCGGAGCCAAGGGAGCCGTCGTCCAGCACTCCGGGAGCACACCCCACGCCCACCTCTGGATGCCACCGACGACTGCCCGGCCCGTGCCCCGCGCCTGCCTGCTGGCTCAGTCCCGCGGTGTAGTTCTGGGCCAGGGGTGGGGGCCCGGACCCCGCCCCTGATGCGGCCCCACCCCCGCGCCCGGGCCTCGCACTGCTGACTGCCCCAGCCGGCCCCGCCCCCTGCCCGCACCCTAGTCTGGCCGATCCCCCGCCTCCCCCGCTGGGGGAGGCCATGGCGTGAGCTTAAGGCTAGGCCCCGGGGCCCTCGGGCGCCAGACGGGGCATGGGCCGAAGGCCGCCCCCATGAGGGTCCCGGGAGGGAGGCGCGCGCAGCAGCGGCGGGGCCATGGGGTCGCAGGTGTTGCAGATCCTGCGCCAGGGGGTGTGGGCCTCGCTCACCGGCGGTTGGTTCTTCGACCCGCACCAGAGTACTTTCTCCAACTGCTTCCACCTCTATGTCTGGATCTTCCTGCTCATCTTTCCTTTCTTGCTATACATGGTGAGATGCCGCCACTGCCACCTGTAACTCCTGCGGGGAAAGGGAGGGCAGGATGTTATGGAGAGCCAGCAACCTGGCAGAGAGATTCCGGGCCGTGCCTGGGCACAGAGGTGTGGAGAGAGAGAAATTGCTGCAGAGTTTGGGTCTTTGTGGAAGAGAGGCCAAAATCTTCCTTTGGGAGGTTTGAGAGACCTTGAGGCCCACATTTAATCTTTTTCTGTAGTTAAAGACAGAAATATCTGTCAGGGTCTTTGTGCTGGTTGTATGGAAGTTTCCTTGTGAATTGGCAAATTCTAGCCATGACATTAGTGGCAGGTATACTCTGTGGGGGACAGGGTTTTGCCAGAAGGAACCTGACTTGATTTTGCTTCCAGGTCCTGCCCCCCAGCTTGGTGGTGGCTGGTGTGTACTGCCTTGTGGTGGCTGTCATCTTTGCTACCATCAAGACTGTGAACTATCGGCTACATGCCATGTTCGACCAGGGTGAGATTGTAGAGAAGCGCAACTCTACCATGGGGGATCTGGAGGAAGAGCCTGCCCAGGGGGACAACAATCCACCCAGGTAGGTAGGGGAGGGGCTGTGTTGGGGATTGAGGGTTCTTGGTACCTGAGCCCAAGCCTTAGGGGTAGAGTCGGAGTCAGGGAGCACTGGTTTCCTGAGTGATTGTGAGCACTGGTCTCATCTCGGTCCTGGAATTGTAAAGGGATCTTTGAGGAAGAAGGAGTGATGAAGATGGGGGGAAGCAGAATATAAAGAGGTGAGGTAAGGTCAAAGCTGCTGCCTTTTCCACACCAGGGACCCCGGAGTGGAGATGACAGTGTTTCGGAAAGTGAGTTCCACACCCCCAGTGCGCTGTAGTTCCCAGCATTCCGTGTTTGGCTTCAACCAGGTCTCGGTGAGTGGGCCTGTTTCTCAGCTTCTCCTCTGCTCTCATGTGAGCCAGTCCCTGTCATGCGCACATCCTGAGTCTGCTCTTTGCCCTGTTTGCTCCTTCATGCCTGTCTTTGTCTGCTTAGGAGTTGCTGCCCCGGATGGAGGACTCTGGGCCTCTCAGAGGTAGGTGGCTACTATTCAGGGTTGGAGCATAGTGTGTGGAGCAGAGGCTGGGAGGCACATGTACCAGGATCCTGCTGACACCTCTAGGGCTACTTTTGCAGACATCAAGGAGCTGGTACGAGAGCAGGGCAGCAACAATGTGATTGTGACCTCAGCCGATCGAGAGATGCTGAAGCTCAGCTCACAGGAGAAACTGAGTGAGTGGGCATGATGTGGCAGGGGCATAAGGACAAGGCTAGCAGTTTTTGTCTTTGAATCACCTCAACTTTTGTTCCATCTTGGAGCTCCTTTTGTATTTCTCAGTAGGCTCTCCTCAGTGTACTACCCTGTCATAAGGCTATTAGCCACCAGTTTCTCCTGCAGAAGTTCTCTCATTCTCTGTTGCTTTCTTCTGACAGTTGGAGACCTTCCCCAGACGCCCCCAGGGGCAGCCCCAGATCCCTCTCTCCCCAGCACAGACTCTTCAGAGCGTTCTCCCCTGGCTGGAGATGGAGCTCCCTGGAGCGGGAGCAGTGTGGCTGATACACCCATGAGCCCTTTACTAAAGGGGAGCCTTAGTCAAGAACTGAGTAAGAGCTTCCTAACCCTAACCCGGCCTGACCGGGCTCTGGTGAGGACCAGTAGCCGACGCGAACAACGCCGGGGAGCAGGTGGCTACCAGCCCCTGGACCGACGGGGCTCAGGTGAGCCTACGCCCCAGAAAGCTGGTTCTTCAGATTCCTGCTTTAGCGGCACTGACAGGGAGACGTTGAGCAGCTTTAAGAGTGAGAAGACGAATTCAACCCACTTGGACAGCCCCCCTGGGGGGCAGGCCCCTGAAGGCAGTGACACAGACCCACCCTCTGAGGCTGAGCTGCCTGCCTCACCAGATGCTGGGGTTCCCTCAGATGACACACTGCGTTCCTTTGACACAGTTATTGGAGCAGGGACGCCACCGGGCCCAGCTGAACCTCTCCTGGTTGTGCGGCCCAAGGACTTGGCCCTGTTGCGGCCTAGCAAACGGCGACCACCCATTCAAAGACACTCTCCACCTGGCCGTACCCCTGGACGGCCCCTACTTGAGGGTGGGGGCTTCTTTGAGGATGAAGACACCAGCGAGGGCAGTGAACTGAGCCCAGCCTCTAGTCTACGATCTCAACGCCGCTATAGTACTGACAGCTCCTCTTCTACTTCTTGCTACTCCCCTGAGAGCTCCCGGGGTGCAGCAGGGGGGCCCCGAAAACGGCGGGCCCCCCATGGGGCTGAGGAGGGAACTGGTGTGCCCCCCAAGCGACCCTATGGGACCCAGCGGACACTCAGTACTGCCAGTGCCAAAACACATGCCCGTGTGCTCAGCATGGATGGGGCAGGAGGTGATGTCCTGAGGGCCCCCCTGGCTGGCTCCAAGGCTGAGCTGGAGGCCCAGGTTGGGGTGGAGCTGGCTGCCGGTGAGGCTGCAGTGCTGCTGCCTGCTGAGGCCCATAGGGGACCTGCCGCCAACCAGCCCGGCTGGCGGGGGGAGCTGCAGGAGGAAGGTGCTGTGGGGGGAGGTGAGTGCTGGCTTCAGGGGTATGGGGCGGGGGAGGTGAGCTGGGGGCTTGGGTTTGGGCAGAGGCAGGCTGGAGTGGACCCAGTTGGAATCAGCTCAGCCTCCATCTTAGGCAGCAGGTGGATGTGGACACAGTGATTGGGCGATAATGTCTACCAAACTGCTTGGACAACCAGGGCCTGTGGTATCACCTGAGCCTCTGTTCCCTGAGGATTGTCATCATCTCTGTTTCTTCTCCTGCCTACTGATCAGGCAGATCAGTGTCGTCCTTATTTCCAAATGAGGAAACCAAGATATGAATGACTAGGTGGTCTGGCTGGGCCCCAGAGCCAGAGCCTGGTTGGACTGGGCCTGACCGTTAGTTACCTGTTGGAACACCACCCCTACCCCTACCCCTGGTCGTGTTTAGGCCTCTGTCACTTATGCTCCGGGCCTTTCTCTGGGCAGCAGCTGAAGAGACCAGCAGGCGGGACCGCTCAAGCAGTGTGAGGCGGACCCAGGCCATTCGGCGGCGCCACAATGCAGGCAGCAACCCCACTCCTCCAGCCTCTGTCATGGGCTCACCGCCCAGGTGAGCACCTGCTGGTGGGCTGAGTGGCACAGGGGCTTATTAGCTCTCAGTTGTTTTGACCCGGGACTTAAACGCTTCTCTAGCAGCCTGCAGGAGGCTCAGCGGGGCCGGGCTGCCTCCCACTCGCGGGCACTGACACTGCCCTCTGCCCTGCACTTCGCCTCTTCACTGCTGCTGACCAGGACGGGCACTAATGTGCACGAAGCTTGCACTTTTGACGACACTTCTGATGGTGCTGTGCATTATTTCTATGATGAGAGTGGTGAGTCCTTCCTCAAGCCTGGTGGCCCAGCACTACCTCTTCCCTTCCCACTGATGGTCTGTACCATCCCAGCAGTGGCTCTTATTGCTCCCTTGGCCCTTTGGCATGTTGCTTGATATCAGACTTAGTGTCTGAGTGGGTGTGTCTGTCATCTCCCTCTGCTATTGAGCCTGAAGTCACAGGCTGACCAAGTGGTGACAGGAGATCCAAACCTGGGTGGGCTGGCTGCATTGCCCCAGCTCTTGACCAGCAGGCCCTTTCTTGTCCAGCTCCTGGTGCCCAGGGTCTGGGCTGCCTTCCTGGGACACAGCACAGAGCTCCACCTCATTTGATGGTCCTAGTACTCATGTGGGTTGGGCCTTGATTCTCCTATCCCTGCCATGTTCCCTCACATGTCACATGTCACACTCCACCTCAGGTGTGCGGCGTTCCTACACCTTTGGCATGGCTGGAGGTGGCTACGAGAACCCCATAGGGCAGCAGGGGGACCAGGCAGCCAACGGAGCCTGGTGAGTCTCCACGGGCAGCCTCTTGGGTAGTGGCCTGGAAGATGGCATTTCTGGTTAGTACCCTGAGCCTGAATTTTTCCACTGAGCTCGAGCAGGGGCAGCTCAGATGGGGGGTTGGGAGGACCTATAAAGGGCAGGTATACTGGAGTCCCTGGCTCCATGACACTCCCAGTAGGAGGCTTCCAGGAAGCCCAGGGTTGGTGGGAGAAGGTGAGGATGTGCAATGTTAACAGAATGCAGGCTAGGGCTGGGAAGGAGGCTCTTCTGTCTCCTACCTTCTCCTGAGCCCAGCGCTGCTCTTGCCCCTTGGGGTCTCAGTCTTGGCAAAGGCAGCCCCACCTTCCTGGCCTTGGCCTCAGTCCCGCCTAGTCCCAGGAGACGATCATGGCCTTAACTCTCATGGCTGGCATTCCTGTAGGGACCGCCACTCACATTCCTCCAGCTTCCACTCAGCTGATGTCCCTGAGGCGACAGGTGGCCTGAACCTGCTGCAGCCAAGGCCTGTGGTTCTGCAGGGCATGCAGGTGCGCCGGGTGCCCCTGGAAATCCCAGAGGTGAGGAGTGGAAAGGGCTGTGCTGGAGGGGGATTTGAGACAGGCAGATCACTGAGCCTGGCCTGTGTAGGGGGCTTGCCCAGGCACTCTGGGAAGGACAGGCTGTGCTGAGTGACGGCTTCCAGGGCTCTGTTGTGTGTAACCTGAATTCTGATGTCCAGCAAAGTTCTTGGATCTGAATGGCTCACAAAGTTGTGCATTTGCTTATCTTACAAATGTGTCTGCACTATCTTCCAATCCTGGCATGTTTCCCATTATACTTCTGAGAATATCCCAGTTGGGACAATAACTTATGTGATCAACTTAGTGATATAAAAAGTACTAAGAACAGTTAAAATGCTGTCTTTGACTCTAAGGAATTATTGCCAAAGAGGCTGGGTGTGGTGGCTAACACCTGTAATCCTCGCACTTTGAGAGGCTGAGGTGGGTGGGTAGCTTGAGCTCAGGAGTTTGAGACTAGCCTGAGCAAAAGCGAGACCCCCATCTCTAAAAATAGCCTGGTGTAGTGGCAGGTGCCAGTAGTCCCAGCTACTTGGGAGGCTGAGGCAAGAGAATCACTTGCGCCCAAGAGTTTGAGGTTGCTTTGAGCTGTGATGCCATGGTACTCTACCAAGGGTGACAAAGTGAGACTCTGTCTCAATAAATAAATAAATAAAGGGTGACAAAGTGAGACTCTGTCTCAAAAAATAAATAAAAAAATAAAATAAATAAATAAATAAAAGGAGTAATTGCAAAAGGATACTCATATGTTTGATGTCTGAGACCATAGATAAATTGTGTGCAGCTCCTAGAAGTCCCCACATGCCCCTTTCTTGATTCATTTGTTCTTTGTAACCATCATGTGAGAGAGGCAGGGTCCTCGCTCTATAGATGAAGCTACCTCCAGAGGTGGGGGCTGTGTATCTTCGCCTCTCTGTTGTCCTCTGAAGCCCAGCACAGGACAAGGCCCATAGCTGTGCCCATAAGTGTTTTATTGAGTGAAGGATGCAAGAAGCCCAGTGAGATGAAGTAGTTTGCCCAGGGCCTCATGGTACTGGCATTGGCTCCCAGGGCTGTCTTCAGGGCCAGGTGCTTTGTGCACTCTTAGGTGGGGTGATCAGAGTGATTGATAGTGACAGCTATATGGGAGGAGCATAGCATTTGCTATGGAAGACGGAGATTCTGCGTGAGTTGCAGAAATATACACAAGAGCAAATGATTGTAGCCCCTGCCAGCCATCAAGCCATGTTCTGGGAATGTGGAGAGAGGAGCAGCTCTTTGTGTTGAAGACTGAGGGCAGGGCAGAGGCTGCTAGGTGGTGGGGCCTTTCAGTACTGGAGGAAATGGTCGACCAGGCCAGCATGCTGGTGGGGGGTGGTGATAGACCATGTGGAGGGCGGTGGGGCTGATGGCCGCGGCTGTGGGGACTGCAGTTTGACCTGCTGGACCAGGACTCCCTGCACGAATCCCAGGAGCAGACACTGATGGAGGAGGCACAGCCCCGTGCCCAGCATAGTTACAAGTACTGGCTTTTCCCTGGCCGCTGGACCTCTGTGCGCTATGAGCGGCTCGCCTTGCTGGCCCTGCTGGACCGGTGAGTACCCATCTGCTATGGTCCCCAGTCTCAGGAAGGTCCCCGGTTATTGGCCTTCCAGAACCTGTGGAAGCAGTCATGGAAGCAGAAAACCTAATGGCAGGATTGGGAAGCTGCCAATCTTGATGGCTGGAGTCTACAGCAGTGTTTGTTCATGTTCCTCTGGCATACAAAGGGGTGGCCACAAGGATGCTGTGGTAACCTCATTTCTCCCAAAGCCTTGTTCTAAAGAACTACATCTGTTGAGCTGGGCGCAGTGGCTCATGCCTGTAATCCTAGCACTCTGGGAGGCTGAGGTGGATGGATTGCCTGAGCTCACAGGTTCCTAAGCAAGTGCGAGACCCTGTCTCTAAAAATAGCCAGGTGTTGTGGTGGGAGCCTGTAGTCCCAGCTACTCGGGTGGCTGAGACAAAAGAATTGCTTGAGTCCAAGAGTTTGAGGTTGCTGTGAACTATGACATCATGGCCCTTAACCCCAAGGTGACTGAGACTCTATCTCAAAAAAAAAAAAAAAGAAAGAGAAAGAGGCTTGGCGCCTGTGGCTCAATGGGCTAAGGCGCCAGCCACATACATCTGAGCTAGCGGGTTCGAATCCAGCCCGGGGCCCACCAAACAACAATGATGGCTGCAACTAAAAAATGGCCAGGCGTTGCTGCAAGTGCCTGTAGTCCCAGCTACTTGGGAGGTGGAGGCAGGAGACTCACTTGAGCCCAGGAATTGGAGGTTGCTGTGAGCTGTGATGCCATAGCACTCTATCCAGGGTGATAGCTTGAGGCTCTGTCTCAAAAAAAAAAAAAAAAAGAAAAGAAAAAGAACTACACCTCTTTACTTCATTAATTCTATTTGCTTCTGTGTTAGATTCGATTTACAAATCGAGTGCTGTAACCTTAAAACCTTACCAACCATTTACCTTATCTTTCTTACTTCTTTTTTTTTTTTCTTTCTTTCTTACTTCTCAGAGGGGAAACTGAGGCCCAGAACTCAGATAGAGAAGGCGGATGATTTCATTGTATATCATAGGGCAGCAGTGCCCAACCTTTTTGGTACCAGGGACAAGTTTCATGGAAGACAATTTTTCCACAGATGGGAGGGGAGTGATTTTGATAGGAGTCTGTAAATAATTGATTTATTTTGGTCTCTGTGCAGTCAAAACTCTTTGCTAATGATAATCTGTATTTGTAGCTTCTCCCCAGTACTAGCAGCACCACCTCAGCTCTGCCTCAGATTATCAGGCATTAGATTCTCATGAGGAGACTGCAACCCAGAACCTTCGCATGCAGTTTACAGTAGGGTTTGTACTCCAATAGGAGGTGGAGTTCAGGTGGTGATGGAAGCAATGCGGAGCGGCTGTAAATACAGATAAAGCTTTGTTCACTTGCTTGCTTACCTCCTGCCCTTTGGCCCAGTTCCTAACAGGCTATATCCAGTGTCATTCTGGGCCCTGGGCAGTTCGGGACCATAGTCTTAGGAGAATTGGGCCTGGCCTGGCTTCCTGGCTGGATTTCTCCCAGCATAGTGCCTTTGTGCGTGACCTGGCATGCCTAGGGTAATGTGCACAATGTAGCCACATGCACAGTTGCCTGTCAGTCTGAGCTGGAGATGGGCAAGTCTCAAGAGCAGTGGTACCTTGAGCTCTCAGTGTCCGTGTCCAGAGGGGGCAAAGATGGGGAAGAAGGGTAACAGTGGAATGGCCTTCTGGAGCAGGAGCAGCCTGGCTCGTCCCTGCAAGGTCATAGGTTTTGATCTTTACAGGATAAGGGATTGCCTGGGCAGAGGCCTGGAGGTGGGCCTCTAGTGCAAGATCCTATCTCCCCAACTCCCCCACTAGAAGGTGGAGCAGGGGTGTGCCCTGACTCAGCTGTCTGTGCAGGACGAGAGGGGTGGTGGAGAATGTCTTCGGCATCGGACTGAGCAGCCTTGTTGCCTTTCTGGGCTACCTACTGCTGCTCAAGGGCTTCTTCACCGACATCTGGGTCTTCCAGTTCTGCATGGTCATCGCCTCCTGCCAGTATTCCCTGCTGAAGGTCAGGCCTGTCCCTGTGTTTCCTTTCCCCACCCAACTTTCCCAGATGTCCCCCTTCCCACTGCTCCGGTTTTCAGGGCTATGAGCTAAAGATGCTTAAGGTCCCCTAGGTAGCCACCTATCTGATAAGTGAGAAACCTGAGGCTCAGGACAGGGTCCTGCTCCATTCACTCTTAATTGCCCCTTGATGGAGCTGAACAGGTCCTGGGGCCTTTGACCTTCCCCTGGGCATCAGCTCTTATTACCAACATAGCCCTGTCTTTTCCAGAGTGTCCAGCCTGATGCCGCATCTCCCATGCATGTGAGTACCCATGAGGCAGTGCCTTTTAGCAGGAGGCCCTGAGAGGGACTAAGATCAAGTGGGGAGGAGGTTGGGACTCCCTCACCACCCCCATCCTGAAAGCCTCTCCAGCTTGGACCCAGGGCCAGGCCTGGAGCATGTGAGCGTGTGCATGCACTAATGTTGCACATGCCTGAGAGGCGTCAGCCAGGGAGGCTGGCTTCTCACAAGCTGACTCCCCAGGGCCACAATTGGGTGATTGCATACAGCCGGCCTGTCTACTTCTGCATCTGCTGTCTGCTCATCTGGCTGCTGGATGCCCTGGGCTCAGTTCAGCCCTTCCCACCTGTCTCCCTCTATGGCCTCACACTCTTCTCCGCCTCCTTCTTCTTCTGTGCCCGAGATGTGGCCACTGGTGAGGCTGAGGTGGCCCAGGGGAGTGAGCCCCGGAGGGTGGGCTGAGGGAAGGCCAGCAGGCTGACCAGAGCTGCTTTTTTCTCTCTTTGCCAGTGTTCACCTTATGTTTCCCCTTCATCTTCCTCCTGGGCCTCCTGCCCCAGGTCAATACCTGTCTCATGTACCTGCTAGAACAGATAGATATGCACGGCTTCGGGGGCACAGGTATGATGCCCACAGAGGCTTAGGTGGGGCCCTCCATGGAGCCCTCAGATCGGGTCTGTAGCTTCAGCCCTTGCTGAGTCTCCTTTACGTCTATACCACAGACTCAAGGGCTTTCTCCCTTCTCTGCCTGCACCCCCCGTTCCCCACTCTGTCCCACCCCACCCCTCCCCGCCCCACCCTACCACATCCCTGCTCTGGCTGGTAGTTTAAATCTAAGAATGCTAGAAACTTATAAAGTCTCTTAGAGATGGAGGGAGCAGAGAACAGTGGATTGGGGTGGTGTCTCAAGGAGTCTAGCCTCTGGGAGTTGAGTGGCACAGAGTAGGGGCTGAGGTGGGTACCAGCTGATGAGAGTTGGGCTGTGCCTTCTCTTCCCCACCACACAGCTGCCACCAGCCCACTCACCGCAGTCTTCAGCCTCTGCCGCAGCCTGCTGGCTGCTGCCCTGCTCTATGGCTTTTGCCTTGGGGCCATCAAGGTAAGGGTGGCCTATGGGGTGAGGGTGGGGCATATTGATGCCCATGGGAGTTGTTGGGATGGGCCTGTGAATTGGGCTCGGCAGTGGTTTCTCACATGGGGGGCACCCCCAGCCTCAGTGCTTACACTCACTTCCCCTGACTGGCATGGGTTTTCTCCCCAGACTCCTTGGCCAGAGCAGCATGTTCCTGTTCTCTTCTCAGTCTTCTGTGGCCTCCTGGTGGCACTGTCTTACCACCTGAGCCGGCAGAGCAGTGACCCCACTGTGCTCTGGTGGGTGCCTGCATGTGCCTGTCCATACACTAGTGTGCGAGCTGTGTGTGTGTGTGTGTGTGCGTGGCAAAGGTTTGGGGATCTGTGGGTCTGTGCATGAGCCTGTGACCCAGTAACTCCAGTCTCCTCTAGACCACAGGGCCTGTGGGAGGGACGGCTGACCTCCCCAGTCCCCAGCTGCTCACCCTTCCTCAACCCCACTACTGCAGGTCTCTGATGCGGAGCAAGCTCTTCCCTGAGCTAGAGGAGCGGAGCTTAGAGACAGCCCGAGCTGATCCCCCAGACCCTCTGCCAGAGAAGATGCGCCAGTCGGTGGTGAGGGTGCAGGAGTGTGGGGTTCTAGTGTGGAGGAGCTGGCAGGTCTGGGGGGGCCTGGGAGGTGGTGTGGCCACCCCAGGGCATTGGGCAGCCAGCTTGTTTCTCCCGGCCCTGCAGCGTGAGATTCTGCATTCAGATCTGGTGATGTGTGTGGTGATCGCTGTGCTCACCTTTGCCATCAGCGCCAGTACCGTCTTCATCGCACTAAAGGTTTGTGTGACACAGTCTGCCCCCTTCCTCCTAGTGTTGGCAAGAACCTGCTGGACCTGAGGCCCTGGGCAGCCCCCTGTGGCCCCTTGGCCGACCTCTGGCCTCTTCCTTTTGCAGTCGGTTTTGGGCTTTGTGTTGTACGCGCTGGCTGGGGCCGTGGGCTTCTTCACGCATTACTTGCTGCCACAACTCCGCAAACAGCTGCCCTGGTTCTGCTTGTCACAGCCCGTGCTGAAGCCTCTAGAGTACAGCCAGTATGAAGTGCGAGGTGAGTGCCCACTGCTGGTGGCAGCCCTCTGTCCTTTTGCCCCATTGCCTGGCCTGGCTGGTGGTTCAGGCTGTAGCCTGGCCACCTGATGGGAGCCATGGTCATCTTGGTTTGTGAGGACCAGCAGGGGGCAGCCTGTGCCCACACTGCCATCTGTGTGCTGGTCCTGGTCGGGCCATCTGCCTATGTTACTTACTGTACTCTCTGCCACTTTCCTTCCCAACTTGGCCCCAGTTGTGTTCTTACCCTGCCAGGACCACCCCTCTTTGCCCTCCTAGCTATCTCTGAAGAAATGGAAGAAGTAGAATCTCAGGGCCCTGAAGGGGTCTCTTGTCCAGAATTATAAGCTAGTCACCAGTAGACTAGATCTGCCTGGTGCATGTTTTCAATAGGCTAATAGTTTTTAAAATTCCTTGAACCTGGATTTAAACATTTTGCCAGGTGTGAGCCTGAGCTCATGGGTTTGAGACCATTCTGACCAAGAGTGAAACCCCCATCTCTAAAACAAAAATAGCTGGGTGTCCTGGTGGGCGCCTGTAGTTCCAGCTACTTGGGAGGCTAAGATAACAGAATGTCTTAAGCCCAGGAGTTTGAGGTTGCCATGAGTTGTGATACTACAGCACTCCACCAAGGGTGACAAAATGAGACTCTGTCTCAAAAAAAAAAAAAAAAATTAGGCTGGTCTTGAACTCAAGCAGTCCAACCGCCTTGGCCTCCCAGAGTGCTAGGGTTATAGGCATGAACCACCTCGCCTGGCCTTCTGGTGGGCTTTTGAGATTTCCTTGTCAGTCTTGTTTTCACAGACAGCAAAATAGGACAAAGGACTTGCCCTAAAGTAAGCCATGGACTTGTTCAGTGGCTTGTGGAGCCCCTTGCCCTGTTGGTACTGATGGGACTCACTTGAGCTGCCAGAGATCAGCTCCTCCTCCTAAATATTCTGGGAGCTGGGACAATACAGCCTATGCTTGCTTGCCCTCCCAGATTTTCTCTGAATGTGTAGCCATAGTGGCTAATCTTTGGGGCCCTGGGGAAGGGGTGAGTGTGGAGGCCAGGTGCTGGCTGACAGTCTGCCTTCTTATTGTAGGTGCTGCCCAGGTGATGTGGTTTGAGAAGCTGTATGCCGGCCTGCAATGCATTGAGAAGTACTTTATCTACCCTGCTGTGGTGCTCAACGCCCTCACAGTAGATGCCCACACTGTCGTCAGCCACCCAGACAAGTTCTGCCTCTAGTGAGACCACCCCTACCCCTACTTTTCCACCACCTACATTCCTATTTGATACATGGAGAAACTGAGGTGCATAGAGGGAATGATTCACACATAGATTTGCTCAGCAAGCTGAAGTGGGACCCCAGCTCCTGATGCTTTCCATCCAAATGGTTGCTTTTTTGAAAGCAAATGTGCCCCCTCAGCCCCTTAAGAGGAGCAGAAACTAATAAGTCAGTCACTGGCCCCAAAGAGGCAGGGTCAGCCCAGCAGAATTGAGGCTTGGGGCTGCTCTCAGGCCAGTGTAGGCAAGGGATGGGGTGCACCTGACCCCTCCCTCTTACCCCCAGCTGCCGGGCACTTCTGATGACTGTGGCTGGACTGAAGCTTCTGCGTTCGGCCTTCTGCTGCCCACCCCAGCAGTACTTGACTCTGGCCTTCACCGTCCTGCTCTTCCATTTTGACTACCCACGCCTGTCCCAGGGCTTTCTGCTTGACTACTTCCTCATGTCCCTGCTCTGTAGCAAGGTGAGCTCTTGGGGCCCAGACATCAGGTGGTTGAATGGGAGGAGAGTTCTTCTGCCTAGGTGGGAGGAGACTATCCCAGAGGAGACTATCCCACTGCTCTGTATCACCCCGACTGTGGGCCTTCACAGCAGCTCCTTGCAGAAGGGGTTACTTGCACCCTTTTTGTACAGAGGAAACTGAGGCCTCAGGTCTTCTGGGCACTGGTGGTCAGCCAGGATTTGACCCCAAATCTATCTGACCCTATGACTACCATCCTCAGAAATGGTTAGGACGTGGCCTTGTCCTCTGGATGCCAACCTTTAAGCTCTGCCCACTGCTAGCCATGGCCCTGGAGGCCAGTTCAGAGCAGAGTTTCGGATCTGGTTGTATATAGATGCTCTGCTAGGCTGTGGCATTTCTGAGTGGAGGGGGGTCACTTTGAATAAAGGACCACTCCCCTGCACTGTACTAGAGTCTTGGGGTGATGCCTGGGACCCCAAGAAGGCCTGAGCCTTAGAAAAAAAAAAAGCCTGAGCCTTTTTCTCACTTGTGGGCATTCTGTTCTTATTTTCTGGCCGAGCCCAGGAGGGTAGACTACTAGATTTGTCCCCCTCTGAGGGCAGGGCTTATGACTGTCCCTTGACTTTCAGTGCCATAGTCCAGGTCCAGCATCACCAGTGGCCTAGTGGCATGACCTGTCAAGCCATTTACCTTCTTTATCTTTTCCAAACCTCAGCATTTCTATGTGTGAAATGAGACAGCAATTGAATTGGAAGGCCCCAGGATTGTTGTGTAAATTAAATGGTTAATGTCCCCTTAGAGCTCAGTCAGGGGTTGCTAATGGTATTAGATGCCTTGAGTCAAGTCTAGAGTAGCTGGTAGTGATTTTCTCTTGATCTCATGTGGGCAGCCAGTGGGGTGACCCAAGGCTCTGAATGAGGCCTGGCCTCTGGGTCTTCCGTGAGTGACCCTTGTGTGTCTTTTATCTCCTCCCCTCGCCTACCTGCCAGCTGTGGGACCTGCTGTACAAACTTCGTTTTGTGCTGACCTACATCGCACCCTGGCAGATCACCTGGGGCTCGGCTTTCCATGCCTTTGCCCAGCCCTTTGCTGTGCCACGTATCCAGCCTGCTATCCATCTTCTGGGTGGGGGTGTGCAGGGAGGGCTGCGGCCTGGGCAGCAAGAGTGGTGAGGGAGGCTGGGAGGTCCCTCAAACCCGCCGCCTCCTTGACTCTGGCCCAGACTCAGCCATGCTGTTCGTCCAGGCCCTGCTCTCAGGGCTCTTCTCCACACCACTCAACCCCCTGCTCGGCAGTGCTGTCTTCATCATGTCCTACGCAAGGCCCCTCAAGTTCTGGGAACGTGACTACAAGTGAGTCTTATGGGAGATAGGGGTAGTCTCGGAGCCCAGGCTAGACAGTGCCAGCAAGTATTTGAGTGCTGGGGCCTGGAGGTGACACTTGAGGTAGCAGATAAAATGAGGGTAGAGTCTGTACCAGGCTAAGGCCTGGGGCTAACAACATGGGGCCAGTTGGGCCTGGGAGTAAAACCCAACTTCCCTGATACCTGGCTGTGTGGTTCTGGGTAAGTCCCATCATGTTGCTAAGCCCTAGCTGCCTCTTTTGTGTAATGGGGCTATCATGGCCAGTGTCTGCCTTGTGGCACAGTAGGGACCAGGAGGCAGAGAGGATGCAGTGATGGGCAGGTACAAGTTGTGATATGAATTGCCAGCTGACCCTTGGCCTGTATCGTTCTTTCTCTGAATAGCACTAAGCGTGTGGATCATTCCAACACCCGCCTGGTCACACAGCTGGACCGGAATCCGGGTGTGTACCCAGCAATCTAAGGGGCTTTGGGGAAGGGCCTCCCCAGGGAGGGAGCCTTGCTTACTGGTCACTTTGTTCTGCATCGCAGGTGCTGATGACAACAACCTCAACTCCATTTTCTATGAGCACTTGACACGCTCGCTGCAGCACACACTGTGTGGGGACCTGGTGCTGGGCCGCTGGGGCAACTATGGCCCTGGTGACTGCTTCGTCCTAGCCTCTGACTACCTCAACGCTCTGGTGCACCTCATCGAGGTTGGCAATGGCCTCATCACCTTTCAGCTGCGTGGCCTTGAGTTCCGGGGTGAGCTGCAGAGCCAAGCTTGGGTGGGCCGGCACCACCTGTGCCTAGTGCAGGGCACTTACTTGGTCCTGTGTAGGGGCTGGGTTCCAGTTGTGCTCCACCTTGGTTGGCTGGTGTCCCTGGGCAAGGCTGTTCCTCCCTGGGCCTATGTTTTCCACTCTTAGTGAGCTGGCAGGGTCTCTTTGGGCCAAGCCTTGTCTCTGCCCTGACTTTGGGTCCATACTGACGCCAAGTCTCTGTGGTGAAAGCTTGGGCCTGGATCTCCCTTGCCCTGCTCTGGGGTCTCAGGCTTGGTCTCCATTGGGTGCCATACACAACCCTTGGTGAGTGAGCCAGCCCTTACTCTTAGGAAGATGTGTTGGATACCAGCTTCAGAATAGTCCCCATGGGTTCAGAAGCTTGTGAGCATTGTGACTTTGAGCAAGTCACTGCCCCTCTTTGAGTTTCAGTCTTTGCCTCTATAAATGAGCTATACCCCTGTCCCCCTGCCCTTCCTGGGATGCTGGGAGTTAGGAGGAGAAAGGTGTTCGTTTGTTAATCCGTTCATTTAGTAATGTTTATTCCTCTAGCGTCCCAGGGTTGGGGGTGAATGGCAGCAGGCTGCAAATAACATGTTGGGCACTCACTGGGGATGGGGCGGGTAGGGATATCTTTGTGGCCCCTAACTGGGCCCTCCCACCCCTACAGGCACATACTGCCAGCAGCGTGAGGTGGAGGCTATCACCGAGGGTGTGGAGGAGGATGAGGGCTGTTGCTGCTGTGAGCCTGGCCACCTGCCACGAGTTCTGTCCTTCAATGCCGCTTTTGGGCAGCGCTGGTTGGCCTGGGAGGTGACGGCTAGCAAGTACGTGTTGGAGGGCTATAGCATTAGTGACAACAACGCTGCCTCCATGCTGCAGGTCTTTGACCTCCGCAAGATCCTCATCACCTACTATGTCAAGGTACCGTGGGCAGGGTGGGCACACAGCTGGGCCACAGGGCCCACCGGCCAGAAGTTTCCTGAGTACCGCCTTCTGGATTGTTGGGAGCTGGTTTTGCCCAAGGGAAGTAAATGGCTTACAGTTTAAATGTTCTCCAAGGTGCTACCGCCGGACCGCAAGCTGCAGGGGCCCCAGGGGCCCACATATCGCTGGTGATTGAGTACTCAGGGTGGGAAAGGCCCACCATGGGCAGGGAGTATGGGGCAGGTGGGCATCACATGCACAGATTCCCTCACAGGGTTACTGGTTCCAAGGGCAAGGCCAGCCTTTGAAACCATTAGCCCCCATCCCACCCAAAACCCAATGATGATGGAGCCAACAATGGTCACATTAATGTGGCTGCCAAGCAGTGGTGCTTACAGTGGGGTGGGCTCTGTGCGTGGCAGAGACACTGTTCTGAGCTGGGTAGAATTTACATAGATGGTCTCTTCTAGGAGAGACCCTGCTGTTTCACAGGTATGGAAGTTGGCTCCCAGAAGGGACTTGCCTGAGGCTCCAGAATCAAAAGAAAGTGACAGAGCCAAGCTTTGAACCCAGGCCTACCAACTGAGCCATTGGGCTTTCCTGCCTCAGCCTGGGGGTTTCAGACCAAGCCTGAGGGTCTCAAGACCTTTTGGGAGCCAGGTGTAGTGATGCCTACGCATCATCCCTGCTACCCGAGAGGCTGAGCAGCAAGGATTTCTTGAGCCCAGTAGTTCAAGGAACATAACAAGACTGCCATCTCTATTTAAAAGAAAAAAGACCTATTGGGGGATTGTGAGGTTGGTGAGGCACAGTGCAGGGCACAGAAGACACCTTGGGCTGGGAATTCTGGGCATCCCGGAATGTTAGCTTGCTTGCGGTGCCTCAGTTTACCTCCTTGAGAAGTGGGTTTATTGCAGTTCTGTAAGATGGCAGGAATGATGAGGCTTTGTAGCACCCTTAATAAGGGCACTGTGGGAATAGGGTGGGTTGGTGGTCACAGCCCAGGCCCCCACTTGCCTTCTTAGGATCTGCCCTAGAGCTCCCTGTAGGGCCTGGATGGGTGACCTGTTGAGGCCCAGGTGAGCCTGCCATTTGTGATTCTCTCAGGTCCTACGTCCCCCTACTTGTCTTTTTGCCTCGAAATGGACGTCTGTTCATGATACACATCAGAGAAGCTATAACATGTATCATTCCTTCCATTCTCCCAGCCACTCCTAGAGAAGAGTTTGTGAGCCCCTCATCCCACTTTCACCATGAAAACAGCCATGGTCCAGAGAGGGACATTACCAGGTCCAGGTCACCCAGGGGTCATGGTCCTGTCTGCCTTCCTGACCCATCTCAAGAGAGGTGCCCTTGCCTGGTGGTCCTGTTGTCTCCCATTAATGCACTTGAAGCTGTGTGTGATCTTCTGGTCATTGCACCAGGTGCCCACCAGGCTGGGGTGGTGGGCTGAGAGAGCCCTGGCCCTTCCAGTTTTATTGTAGGGGAAGCCAACTTGCCACAGCTAAGGATGACTCAGAGGCTAGGCAGAATTGGGGCCAGTGGAGGCACCTGAGGTCCTGGGGAAAAGTGTGCGGTGAAATTTGGAAGGACAACAGGGTGGCCACAGGTAGGTGAGGCAGGTGTGTAGGAGTGCACTAAACAGCCAGCAGACCTGGGGCAGTGTCCCAGCTGGAGCCATATGTCCTTGCCAGCCTCCACGCTTAGCCAGACCAGGCAGAGCCCCTCGGCTCTCCCTCAGTGCCTTCTGCATCTCACCTTTCTTGTAGGAGTCACTGTGTGGTGAGTGAGAGACTCCAACCTCTGTGCCCACAGAGACGCCGGCCCCCACATCTTAGCCATGCATCAGCACTCAAGGGGCCAAGCCCATGCATGTTTAGTATCATGTCATATCCTTTTAGCCCTTGGAAGAGTCAGTGCCATTGTAATTGGCACCTTTTGCAGCTGATGAAATAGGTCCCCCACCTCTTTCAGCGATGCGCACATAGCACAGAGAAGACACCACAGCTGTGAGGCTGAGTGGGGTACAGCAAATGCTCCCCAGAAATACCTTGGGCCAAGCCTAAGTCAGTGAATACTCAGATGGGAGCTGCTACTTGTGTTGTTTTTCTCCTGAGAAGCAGTCTGAGTGGTGTGTCCCAGAATACAATGGCAGTGGTGAGAGTTAACCAGACACTTAATATGTGCCAGGCCAACTTGCTCTTCTGCCCCCAAAGCTTTGTTTTTCTGAGTCTTGGGGGTTCTGCAGGTTCCCAGACAGTAGAGATGCTTTCTGAGCAAGAAGGTCTGTGGAGACAGTCTGCTTGGAATCCCAAGCTGCCGCATGGCTACCCTGCCCCCAGTTAGCACATGGAGGGCCTAGTCCCCCTTCCTCTTGGTATAAGGGGTTGGCCCAGCCCACACCAGACTGCCCACTCACCTGCCCCTCATGCTGAGGCCAGGCAAGCCTCCATGCTGGGAACTGATGAGACCTCACATGTAGCCACTGACTCCAGGTTAAACACCCCCTGCCCCAGCAGCTGTTTGAGGCCCTTGGCTTTTTCCAGCTTGCATCCTGGTCATTTTTGCCCAGGCTCTTGGCCTCCTCATGGCTCACCACAGCCACCCTGCTGGATACCCCTACTGCCTGGGTACCTTGTTCATGGCCAGCTGCATCTCTGTCCCTAGCCCTGGACTTCCCCGTGCCTTACCCACGTCCAGGGTCAACTCCATTAGCTCCATCTCAGCATAGCATATGGAATCCTTGTAACCTCATTGCTGCCAATCACCAGCCTCATACTGACTGTGCCACCTACCTACTTTCCAAAGCTCTTCTTATTTGCCCAAATCTCTACTTAGAAACCACAGGGCTTCTTAACAAGGGGACCTGGAGCCCTCAACTTTGGGCACAAGATGTGCCTCTGGCTTGTTTCTGAGGAGAGGCTGTTTGGCTGTTACATTTCAACCGCCTAAAGGGACCCATGACCCAGGGCAGGCAGCCTTTTACTTCAGCCTGACTATTCAGGTCTGAACCCTACAATGTCATGTTGTTCAAAGTCCAGGTTGAAGTTCCAGTTCAGTCTGTCCTGCTATGTGACATTGGGCAAGGCTGGCTGACATCTGTTTGAGCCTGTTTCTCTTACAAATGGGGAATATTCTAGGGGAATGGGAGGAGGTAAGCAGATGCTGCCTGCCAGCACTTGCCACAGCACAGGACCTTCCAGGTCACTCTGAAAGTGGGAGCTCTTCCTGTTGGTTTTCTTGCTCCTCTCCCTGGCATAGGGGAGGGGAGCCAGCTTGCCTACTGGCTTCAAGGGGCTGAGGTGGGCTCTAAGAGGTGAGTGTCCTAGAAAGCAGAGTGTCTGAGTCTAAAAGAGAAGCCTTTTTCCCCTGATGATCCTTTCTCCCGTGGCCAGGGCTAGGGCAGGGCCAGGCCCAACCCTGACACCTGCCACTCCTCTCCCAGAGCATCATCTACTATGTGAGTCGCTCACCGAAGCTGGAGGCATGGCTAAGCCACGAGGGCATCGCAGCTGCCCTGAGACCCGTGCGGGCCCCTGGTTATGCCGACTCAGACCCTACCTTCTCATTGAGTGTGGATGAGGACTATGACCTTCGCCTCTCTGGTCTCTCACTGCCCTCCTTTTGTGCAGTGCACCTCGAGTGGATCCAGTACTGTGCCTCCCGGCGCAGCCAGGTCAGGCGCTACCACCTGCAGGCTGCCTGCCTGGGGGTTTGGGGACCTGGGCATATCCGCTTCACTCTGCATTTAGGTTCCTCTCACCCTGAGCCTCCCTCACCCTGGGCTCCAGCCCCCACCCCAAGTTCCCTGTCCCAAGTCTAAGTGGGCTCTGGGGACGGGGGTCCTTGTGCCGCAGCCTGTGGACCAGGATTGGAACTCGCCGCTGGTCACACTGTGTTTTGGCCTGTGTGTGCTGGGCCGCCGGGCCCTGGGGACAGCTTCACACAGTATGTCTGCCAGGTGAGTGCCCACAAGTCCAGCTGGGCCTACTGCTCTCCCACTCCCAACGCCTCCATGAAGAGCTCTGTGTTTCTTCCTGGAAACTCATTGGTCCTTCCTATTGGTGTAGCTCTTCTCACATGGGCAAGCCATTACTTAGCCTGCTCTTTGCCACTCTGTGAGGGACACGAGGGGCTTGTTTGTCAAGATGGGGAAACTGAGGCCCAGCATGAGGAAGAGTCTTGGTTCAGATTGCTATGAAGCCTTAGATCCCTGGCTCCTCCTTACCCTTCTTGTTCACCTCCTTATTCTTCCTTCCTGCTTAGTCTGGAGCCCTTCCTCTATGGACTGCACGCCCTGTTCAAGGGGGACTTTCGTATCACTTCCCCACGGGACGAGTGGGTTTTTGCTGACATGGACCTGCTTCACCGTGTTGTGGCGCCTGGGGTTCGCATGGCTCTCAAGCTTCACCAGGTTAGGGAGGGGTTGTCTAGACAGCATGGGTGGGTGGGGGATGAAGCTGTTCCCCAGGGCAGGGTCCACTGACCCCAGTCCTCCTGTCTTCTCTGTCAGGACCACTTCACATCCCCAGATGAATATGAGGAGCCAGCAGCCCTGTATGATGCCATTGCAGCCAATGAGGAGCGGCTGGTCATCTCGCATGAGGGTGACCCAGCTTGGCGCAGTGCCATCCTCAGCAACACGCCCTCCCTGCTAGCACTGCGCCACGTCATGGATGACGCCTCTGATGAGTACAAGATCATCATGCTCAACCGGCGCCACCTCAGCTTCCGAGTCATTAAGGTGGGGATGGCCCTGCCCACTCCAGCCCAGCCCCTCTTCTTTGGGCCAGCCCTCTGACCCTAGCATGTGCCCGCAGGTGAACCGTGAATGTGTGCGCGGCCTGTGGGCTGGACAGCAGCAGGAGCTGGTGTTCCTGCGCAACCGCAACCCTGAGCGCGGCAGTATCCAGAATGCTAAGCAGGCACTTCGCAATATGATCAATTCCTCCTGTGACCAGCCGCTGGGCTACCCTATCTACGTGTCTCCCCTCACCACCTCGCTGGCCGGCAGTCACCCCCAGCTGCGGGCACTGTGGGGTGGCCCCATCAGCTTGGGTGCCATCGCCCGCTGGCTCCTACGCAGCTGGGAGAGGTGAGCCCTCAGCACCACCTGTGAGATATGGGGTGCGGAGGAGGAAGCTGAGGTGCAGTGAGGTGAAGCAATACCCTCCTTGGCCCCAGATTGAGGGAGTGCTAGAGCCTGAGAGATGACCCTACCCCAGAGCTCACTTGATCCCTTCATTGTCTCATCCTCAGAGATGACAGTAGCTTTTAACCTTTAAACACAGTTAACAATGCCTCCCTCAAAAAGCCTTGGCAAATAGCCGGCAAAACCTCTTAGCGGTGAGGATCCTGGGGCACAGAGATGTTAGATGACTTGTCCTGGGCCTGTGGCCTTAGCCATTTTCCCCCTGTGACCCTTCTTTACCTTCTTACCCCCAGGCTTCATAAGGGCTGTGGTGCTGGCTGCAATAGTGGTGGGAACGTGGATGACTCAGACTGTGGTGGGGGAGGTGGCCTGACCTCCCTCAGCAATAATGCCCCCTTGGCACACCCCACACCTGAGAACACAGCAGGTGAGCAGCCGGGGCTGGGCTGAACCCATGGGCGAAGAGAACAGCCCAGCTGAGGTCTCTGCTCTTATCTGTCTCCCACAGGCAGTGGCGACCAACCTCTCCCACTAGGCCCTGGCTGGGGGCCGCGGCCCTCCCTGAGCAGCTCTGGTGATGGGCGGCCCCCTGCTCTGCTGCAGTGGCCACCCCCTCGGTTGCCTGGGCCACCCCCTGCCTCACCTGCCCCCGCCGAGGGTGCCCGGCCCTCACGGCCCCCTGGCTCTGGTCTCCTCTGTTCTGAGGGTCCCAGTGGGAAGTGGAGCCTTGGGGGTCGGAAGGGACTGGGAGGATTCGATGGGGAGCCAGCCTCAGGGAGCCCTAAAGGAGGCACCCCTAAATCTCAGGTAAGGTGTCTGTGGGAGGGTCACATTGCTGGAGGCTCAGGTTTGCTTGCCTGCCAACTTCTCTCTCTTTCCCAGGCACCTCTAGACCTCAGCCTCAGCCTCAGCTTCAGCCTCAGCCCAGACATCAGCACTGATGCCTCACCTCCTAGAGCAGCCCAGGACATTCCTTGCCTGGACAGCAGTGCCCCTGAAAGTGGTACACCTACTGGGGCTGCGGGCGACTGGCCTGCCCCTGCTGAGGAGCGTGAAAGCCCAGCAGCCCAGCCGTTGCTAGAGCACCAGTACTGACTAGCCTAGCACCTGCTGGACCCCATCCCAGGACTTCAGCAACTTGGATTCCCTGTGTTGCCTCTGGCCTTCTATGCTGGACCACAAAACTGAGTGGCTTTGGCTCTCGTGTCTGAACCTTGACCTTTGGCTGCCTCAGCCAGAGTACCAGAACTAAATGGCCCAGACCTCTGACCTTGACCCCTGGTCTCTCTCATCCCTAGTCCAGCCAGGGTCTGGGCTTTATAAACCAAGGCAGTCAGCCTCCCAGCCTGGCCCTAATAGCCGAACCATGGGCTGGTCCTGCTTTGAGCCTGTGGCCAGGACCAACTCAGCCCCTGGGTCTGCACTGCCTGCAGGGCTGGCCCCTTTGGACTGGGGCCTTAAGTGTGGGAAGGGTGGTCTTTTTTTTTTTCTTTTTTTCTTTTTTTTTTTTTTTCCCCCGTGCTTCAGAGACACCAGAATTAATAACACTATTTTTGATTTTGGTTGGCAGTTTCTTCTTCTACCTGGGAATGAGTACAGGGTGGAAGTGGCCAAGTCAGGGAACATGAGCACAGAAAGGAGGGGTGAAGATAGCAGGGCTGGAGTATGGTGGACATCAAAGGTCAGACCAAGGTGGAATTCAGGTTAAGACTGGGTCTTCCTCCCCACAAGGCTGTTCCCTTTCCAAGCCTAAGTGTGAAGGTGGTTGTGTTTCATTTCCCACCTCTGTATATTCAAAGACTTCAAGCTCTAGTGGCTCCTGCTTTTAACAGCCTTGATCTTGGCTAAAGCCTTTTTTTTTTCTTGTAGTGAGACTCTCTCACTTTATCACCTTCGGAAGAGTGGCGTCACACAGCTCACAGCAACCTCCAACTCCTAGGCTTAGGCGGTTCTCTTGCCTCAGCCTCCCAAGTAGCTGGGACTACAGGCACCGCAACAACGCCCAGCTATTTTTTTGTTTTGAAGTTTGGCCGGGGCTGGGCTTGAACCTACCACCCTCGGTATATGGGGCCGGCGCCCTATTCGCTGAGCCACAGGCGCAGCCCCTTTTTTTTTTTTTTTTTTTTTTGAGACTACGTCACCTTCGGTAGAGTGCCAAGGCGTCACAGCAACCTCAAACTCCCGGCCTTAAGCCATTCTCTTGCCTCAGCCTCCCAAGTACCTGGGACTACAGGCGCCTGCCACAATACCCGGCGATTTTTTGGTTGCAGTTGTTTAGCAGCCCCCATCAGGTTCGAATCTGCCCGCCCTGGTTGGCCAGCGCCCTAACCTGGCGCGAGGTCTAAAGCCTTTATCTGAGCTACTGGCGCGAGTCTAAAGCCTTTATCTGAGTCTCAGTTGCTCCAAGTCATAAAGCGATAACACCTGTCTAAGGTGTTTTATTGAGAATAAAGAAGAAAGCGTATGTAGAGCAATTTCCCAGAGCCCATTACTTAGCAAGTGCTTAATGTAATAGTGCAGTTCCTCAACACCTTCTGTATGCCAAACGCGAGCGGGACTCTCCTCTAGCTCTCCTGCGTGGTCTGTAGGGCGGGTACACGTTCTCATTTTCAGCTCAGGAAACGGCCTGAGAGAGTCAGTGTGGCAGCTGGAGGCCCGGCCGGAGAGAGTCCTTGTGGCCCTTGGCGGCCGGATAGCCTGCCAGGGCTAAGCCTGCCTTGGGACTGGCTGACCACCTCTAGGCCGGGAATGCCCGCCCGCGGCGGAGGACTCCCGGCTGGCCCCGCCCCGCTGTAGGCCCCGCCCCGCTGTAGGCCCCGCCCCCGGAAAGGCTCCGCCCCCAGGCGGAGCCGGCGCCGGGAGCGGTAGCTGAAGAGCAGCAGCGGGACCCCAGCGCGGGAGGCGGCGGTCGGGCGGGAGCCCCAGAGGTACTGGCGGGAGGTGGAGGGTACAGGAGGCACCGCTGTCAGCCGAACAGGGGAAAAGGAGGTCCAGCCGTGGACCCTGGTGGTGTGTGTGCATGGTGGGGTTCCTCGCCAAGTTCGCCGCCTGCACACTCCTAATCTCCGGACTCCAGCTCAGTCCAGAGTCAATTTGTCCAGTCCCCTGCCTCTGGCTCTCCTATACCCTCCACTGTGAGGTGGCCTATCTGGGCCAGTGACCTGAGTGGATGCGGCAGCTACTGGCTCCTCTCGGCGGCGCTGGCGACTGCCCTTGCTGCGAAATGTGTGTCGGGCTGCCCCTATTCTGGGGCTCCCCTTCTTACTGCCCTGCCTCCTCTCCAGCCTTTGCACACCACCCCCAGTCTCTGGCCTGGCCTGGGAGGAAACATCTGTCGCGCCCCCTAGCAGCAGAAATGGGGTCATGACCTCCAGATGTGCTGGGAAGCGGCCAGCGCCTCCTCCTGGGCCAGCCAGGCCTTCCGGATCTGTGGGGGTGGGGCAGCCCCCCCAGTGACACAGGCCGTGAGGAATGTTCCGGCCTCAATGGACCCTGTGTGAAGCTGCAGGGTGGGGAGCAGAGCCCAAGAACACCCTCCAAGGCAGGGCCAGAACAAGAGGCAGCTCAGGAGCTGGGCACACACACATTAATAGAGCTCACCCACAGCGTGCAGCCCTCATCTCATACGGAGCAGGGCCTGCATAGATGCCCCTCATGACCTCTTTCCCTCACCCTCCCACACCACGGTCTGGGCTCAAGCATGCATGTGTCCAGAGCTTGGCATATGGGGCCAGGGCCTGGATCTGCCAAGCACACATATGGCTAAGCACACACTTGCTTCACTCTTCTTTCAACGTCCCAATAGTCTTTAGAGGGGACAGAAATATTTAACCCCATTTTAGAGATGAGAAAACAGTGGTTCAAGGTCAGCATCAGAACTTATCCTAGGAGAAACCAAGGTAGGAGGCTCCCAGAGCTAGGGAAGCCTACACTTGCTTGGTTCTCGAGGCCCCAGCCAAGCATTGGATGATGCACAGTGGCCAACCATCACATGTCTATACCCCAGTGGAGGGTGCTCAAGTCACTGTCCTGGCTATCTGCTCCATCCAGGGCTTACCATGGCATGGTTTCCCCTCAAGTTCTCACCCCACCTTTTGCATCTGCCTCTAGCTTTGTCACATTTCCGCACTAAACAGGCCATAGGTGTCTCAGTTTTACATCCTGTGAGACCTTCAGCCTCAGTCCAACCCCCACGCATCCTATACCTAAGCACACAGCAGTGGGCAGGTGCAGCTCTGTTTAGGCCCTAGAGACTGACAGACCAAGCTGAGATCCTAGCTCTGACATGGAATTGGTTCAGGCCAGAGCATTGCACTTTGACCTTCTGTCACTTGGAGTTCAGACCTCCTGTCCACATCAGTGAGACCAAGTAGGCAGAGGTCCGCAGGGCTCCCAATTCCAGCAGTGGGGCTGGGTCAGTATGACTTCCTCTCTTTCCCCAAGCACACGCATAACAGCCTGCAAGAGAGTGGGCCTGGGCTTGTCCTTGAAGCCAAGGTGACTTGGGTCCCATGACTGAGCTGGTGTGACCGCAGCACCTTTCTCAGGATGTGGGGGCTGGGGTGGGAGCTGGGCCCAGAATTGGGGCCACTTCCTGTGCTGAAGGAAGTCTTCATGTCATTCCTGCTGCCACTACTCCCTGGGAACCCCTATGTCTTTGAGGTATGGAGGCTGTGAGGACTAGGGCTTTGAGACCAGGCCTCTGGGTGCTTAGCTCCCCAGGGATCCTGAAGGAAGTGGGAGGGACAGGGAGGAAGGTCTCTGGGGACAGGACGTCCTCCCTTTGTCAAGTAGGCAAGACCCAGACACCAGTGGCCAAATGGGTTTCCCGTCCCACCAAAGACAAGCTGTGTACAGTTGGGCTAGGCCTTTGTGGGACCCTTACCCTGAGCCTAGGCCAAGGCCAAGTTGTGTGGGTGGGAACCAGGAGACACTGTCACCCCCAGGGTTGCCCAGGTGCCCGGGCCCTCAGTGGGCCGGCCCCTGGCTCAGCCCAGATAAGCCGGGGAGGGGGCTGGAAACCTCAGCCCTAGGCAGACAAGGAAGTGGCCAGGAAAGCGGAAGCAGCTTTGATGGTCTCAGAGGGGGCCGGAAGCCAACCGGGTGGTGGAAGACCGGGCTGGGGGCCTGGGTTCCTGTTTTCTCCCCAGGTCCCTCTGAGTAGCCCCCTCCTCTTTCAGGGCAGGAACCGCTGCCGCAACCTCGGCCTGCTGGTTGGGCACTAACCACCTGTGCCCGCCAATGCGGCCCGGGCCCCGGAGAGTAAGGCTGGCAGAGCATGCCCATGTGGGCCGGTGGTGTGGGGAGCCCTCGGCGGGGCATGGCCCCTGCACCTACAGATGACCTCTTCGCCCGAAAGCTGCGCCAGCCAGCACGGCCTCCGCTGACACCACACACCTTTGAGCCAAGGACAACACGGGGCCCGCTCCTGCGCAGTGGCAGCGATGCAGGCGAGGCCAGGCCCCCCACACCAGCCAGCCCCCGTGCCCGCGCCCACAGCCATGAGGAGGCTGGCCGCCCTGCTACAGCTTCCACACGTCTGTTCACTGACCCACTGGCACTTCTGGGGTTGCCAGCAGAGGAACCAGAACCTGCTTTTCCACCAGTGCTTGAGCCCCGATGGTTTGCCCACTATGATGTGCAGAGCCTGCTCTTTGATTGGGCTCCAAGGCCACGAGGAATGGGGGGCCACACTGAGGCCAGCTCTGGGACACTGGCTTCAGCTGAGGACCAGGCCGTGAGCTCAGACCTGCTGCTTGGGGCCCCTGGCTTTGTGCGCGAGCTTGGGGGTGAGGGTGAACTAGGCCTAGGTGGACCAGCACCTCCACCTGTGCCCCCCACGCTGCCCAATGCAGCCGTGTCTATCCTGGAGGAGCCACAGAACCGAACCTCAGCCTACAGCTTGGAGCACGCAGACCTGGGTGCTGGCTACTACCGCAAGTACTTCTATGGCAAAGGTGAGGGGAACTGCAGGCCCTGGGAGGGGCAGGAAGGTCTGGGGCAGAGGTCCCTGTCACTGCAGTACACACAGTAGAACTCATCAACTGTTCTTTCCCTCTAAAGTCCCTGGCCATAAGAAAGATCAGGAGCTGAGCTGGGGTCATTCTGGACTCACAATTAACCCCCTCCTTAAGGCCAACCTGGCCTGTCGCACCCAGCCAGGGACTACCTCTGCCTCCATCTAGTTCATCCTCATAAACTTTCAGGATGGGGGTTTATTTCCTGTCTACATTCCAGTGAGGTGAAGACTCAGGCCTGAAAGTCCTGCACCTGGGATTCTTGGTTCTTAGCACTGCTGCCAAGAAAGGGCTTCTAGACCAGAAAGGGAGAATGTGGGCGTGGTGGGCAGCACCGAGGCAGGATTTAGGCCTAGAAACAGACCCCTGGTTCTAGTTCTGGGTGGATAAGTGATGTGGGGAGGACTCCAGAGGGGGCGGGGCTTAGCCTAGGCCCTACACTTGGTGGTGAGTTGGAGCCTGATGCTGTACTTAGTGATGGGCATGGTGGTGTGGGCGGGACTGCCTGGGTGGGACCGATCATTTACAGCCTGACCCCTTAGAACACCAGAACTTCTTTGGGCTGGACGAGGTGCTGGGCCCAGTGGCAGTGAGCCTGCGGCGGGAGGAGAAGGAAGGCAGTGGAGGGGGCACCCTGCACAGCTACCGTGTCATCGTGCGGACCACACAGGTGGGCTGGGGTCATTGGTTCAGGCTGTGGGTTGCCTTCCCTGCACTTTGTATGGATTCTGAGCTCCCCTACTCCATCCTCAGCTCCGCACCCTTCGTGGCACCATCTCAGAGGATGCACTGCCACCAGGGCCCCCTCGGGGCCTATCCCCAAGGAAGCTTCTGGAGCATGTGGCACCAAGGTTGAGTCCGACCTGTCTGCGCCTGGGCTCGGCTTCACCCAAGGTGCCTCGCACGCTGCTCACACTGGACGAGCAAGTGGTGAGTGGCCAGGGAGTCTGCAGCCTACAGCTAGACCTGGTCCGAATCCAGGGTGCCTAGCTCTCACCCCCGTAGCTCTGACCCTGACCCTGGGCTGGGCAGTGACCCCAAACTAGCTTTTTTCTTTTCTTTTCTTTTTTTTTTTTTAGAGACAGAGGCTCACTTTATCACCCTCGGTAGAGTGCCGTGGCGTCACACAACTCACAGCAACTTCCAACTCCTGGGCTTAGGCGATTCTCTTGCATCAGCCTCCCTAGTAGCTGGGACTACAGGCACCCGCCACAACGCCCGGCTATTTTTCTGTTTTGCAGTTCAGCCGAGGCTGGGTTTGACCCGCCACCTTCAGTATATGGGGCCAGCGCCCTACCTGATGAGCCACAGGCCCCCCAAACTAGCTTTTCATACAGAAAGCATCAGAAGTCATCTAGAACCTTGATTCTCAAAGTGAGGTCTATAGACCACAGCACCCACATCATCTGGGAGCTTGTCAGAAATGTAGATTCTGGAGCCCCACCCCAGGCCTATTAAATCAGAGTCTGCCCTTTAACAAACTCATGAGGAGGCCAGGTGTGGTAGATTGCTTGAGCTCAGGAGTTCGAGACTAGCCTAAGCAAGAATGAGACCTATCTCTACTAAAAGTAGAAAAACTAGCTGGGCATTGTGGCAGGTGCCTATAGTCCCAGCTACTTGGGAGGCTGAGGCAAGAGGATCACTTGAGCCTGAGAGTTTGAGGTTGCTGGGAGCTATGATGCCACAGCACTCTACCCAGGGCACAGAGACTCTATCTCAAAAAAAAAAAAAAAAGAAAAGAAAGCTCCCAAGGTGATGCATATGTACTTTACAGTCCTAGAAGCCCTGGTCTGAGTGACCCCACCACTCCTGCAATGCCCTCATCATTCTTGGCCAATGTGCCTTGCAGCCTCTGCTTGGTTTCCTCTCAACATGTGGTGCTCACTGCTTCTTGGAGCTGCCCAGTCCACTCTGGGACATCAGGCCAGTTGGAAGTCATTCCCTGTTCACTGGCTGAGTCTTCTCCTCTGTTTCATTCAACCCATCAGTCATTCAACAAACATTTCCTCACACCTTCTTGGTGCCAGCCCCCAGACTGACTGCTGGGGACAGGTCAAGACTAGGTGTTTGAATAGCTGGGTAGTGGAAGGAGACCCACAGAATTGTTGAAATACAGAAATAAGATACCAGCCAAAGGGGGGTGTCAAGGGCTCCTTAGGGGCACAAAGGCAGTGGTGATGGCCCTTCCTCAGCCAGGGTTCCCAGCACAGAGGAAACATAAGAGCTCAATCCCAAATGAGCCAGTGTTTTCTAGGTAGACAGGGTTGAGTAGGGTTTTCTGGGCAAAACAACTTATGTAAAGGTTTAGAGACTGAGAGTGTCACATTTGGACAGTTCAGTGTAGCTGGGGTAGGGCTTGGTGGGATAGGACGGGATGGGGAGAAATTTGCATTTGTTCCCATGGGCACTGGGGAGCCATGGAAGGATTCAGAGCATACCTAAGAGGTATAGTAGCCCTCTGGTTGCAGCAGGGGGACTAGACTAGAGTGCAGGGGGTCAGGTGGAAGGTTCTTGCAGTTGTCCAGGCTAGACATGGTAGCAACAGTGGCAGGGGCAGTATGGATGGCCCTGTAACTGACTGGAGAGTGTGGAGTGTTTAGCTCCCCTAGCTGCCCAACCACAGGGAGTGGTGTTTTTATGGAAGACAAGAAGAGTGAGGGGGTCATAGCAAGGGGATGAGGTATGAGGTGCCCAGGTGCCAGACAAGGACACCTAGGAAGCTAGAGAAACAGCTGTGGAGTTTGGGATGGGAGGATCTGGGCTTGAGGCAGAGATGGAGGTATCGTTCCATGGAGGTGGCTGCTGCAGCCACTGCGGGGGCGGGGGCGGGGGGGAAGCTGCAATTAAGTGGGTGAAGAGGCCCAGGCAGAAGGGGGGGTGAATCCCTGGGGCCTCAAAGCTAGGTTCCATTTGTCCCCAGTGCTAACTGTGGCCAAGAGGGGGCCACATTTGTGGGCTACAGAGGGTTGGGAGGGATGAAATTGAAGTGGGGACTGAGTGTAGACAAGCTTAGGTATAAGGAAGGGAGGCGAGAGCTAGAGGGAAACCTGGGTTGTTTGAATGGGGTCAGAGCACCCTGAGCTGTGCGTGGTCATCCACAGAAGGGAGCTGGGAGCAGAGAGGACACATAAACAGAACAGAGGTGGGTAGAGGTGGCACATGGCTCCAAATCTGCAGAAGTTGGGTTGGGGATGCCTCAGATTCAAGGGTGGGGAGAACAGTCTAGCCTTGAGATAAGAATAACAATGTGAACATTTACTGGGAGCAAGTTCACTGTGTGCAGGGTCCTTTCTGTGAATCATCTCCTCTTTTGAAACATGAGAACCACTCCCCTCCCATCTATCCCTTCCTACCTATGACCTTCTCTACTCCCCTGCTGAGCACTAGGAGCAAGACAGACTATACTCACTCAACAGGCAAGCACATAATTGGCTCAGAGGGCTGGTGCTCAGGGCCACACATCCAGGTAACCCAGCCCATGGGCCAGTGTCCTGTTCATTCCCTGTGAGATAGTGGGGGTGGGGCTGACAGGGGCCTGAGGCCTATGCTTTCTGCCCACCCCCTTCTCCAGCTGAGCTTCCAGCGCAAAGTGGGCATCCTGTACTGCCGGGCAGGCCAGGGCTCAGAGGAGGAGATGTACAACAACCAGGATGCAGGATCAGCCTTCATGCAATTCCTCACCTTGCTGGGTGATGTGGTGCGGCTCAAAGGCTTTGAGAATTACCGGGCCCAGCTGGACACCAAAAGTGAGGCCCAGAGGGCTGGAGGGGTGGGGGCAGAACCAAGCTGAGGGTAGACTTCTTAGGGCAAAACTAACCACCTTGTTACTCCTTTGTGCATTTTGTCTTGGGCTGTGGCTGGGGACTGAAGAGTTCTTTGGGTAAGCTGAGGACATGAGTCAGGGGTGCAAGGGCAAAGCTATGGGCTGAGAGGAGGAGCTAGAATTACCTGAGCTGGGGCCAAGGTGGTTTGTGGGTACCATTCCTTTACGGGACAAGTTCCAGTAGCCCAGCCTTTGAGATGGGGGGGGAAGAAGGGTACCCCTACCTCCCTGGTTGAAAGGAAGGACCTCCGCATCCCTGGGAGGTGTGTGACTGAGCACCTCTTGCCTACATTCCACTCTCCCAGCATGCGACACACTTGTGTGTGGGCCAACATCTGTCTTCTTCTGGGACACCCATCCCCTGCCTCCCTCTGAGACCACTTCTCATTTCTGTCTTTATTCTACTTCACCAACCTGACACCCCTGTGCCCTAGCATGGGCTGGAGCCTGTGTGGGGAAGGGAAAGAGGCAGCCAAGGCTGAAGCCCTTGGACCTTGTGGGCTGGGCATTGGCTGGTGGCATGAGAGGTTGGCCATCTGCTGGTTGGGGCAGGGAGGCTTCTGAGTGCAGGCAGGGATGGCAGGTTCAAGCCACCCAGATTCCTCTTGTTTTCCCTCTGTGTCCCCAACCACAGCGGATTCTACGGGCACACACTCCCTCTACACCACGTACCAGGACCACGAGATCATGTTCCATGTTTCTACGATGTTGCCTTATACCCCTAACAACCAGCAGCAGGTGTGAAGGGGGAAGATGGGAGTGGGGCTTCTTAGGAATCTTTGAGAGGGCTGTGTAGGTGACAGTACTTGAGCCTTGGTTGGCTTGAACTCTGTTGACCCCAACAACCCTCTGCTCTAATGGCCTCCTCCCAAAGACAAACACCCCCAGGCCTTCATCTGGGCAGGTGGGAAGCCATTGGCACCTTGGCTTTGCCCTGCCTGAATGAGAGGAACCTGGGGGTCTCATGGCCCCCCTGACGCCCTTCATCTGTCCCCCAGCTCCTGCGCAAGCGCCATATCGGCAACGACATTGTGACCATCGTGTTCCAGGAACCTGGCAGCAAGCCTTTCTGCCCTACCACCATCCGCTCCCACTTCCAGCACGTGTTCCTAGTGGTGAGGGCTCATGCCCCCTGCACCCCACATACCTCTTACAGGTGGGTGACTCGGTGGTCTCAGGTCTTCCGTGGGCACTGAGCCTAGCTGCCCCTCACTACGGCATCTCTACCCGCAGGGTGGCCGTGAGCCGCACTCAGGACACCCCGGCCTTTGGGCCAGCCCTTCCTGGTGGCGGAGGCCCCTTCGCGGCCAACGCGGACTTCCGGGCTTTCCTGCTGGCCAAGGCGCTCAATGGCGAACAGGCGGCTGGCCACGCACGCCAGTTCCACGCCATGGCCACGCGCACGCGCCAGCAGTACCTGCAGGACCTGGCCACCAACGAAGTGACCACTACGTCGCTGGACTCCGCTTCGCGCTTCGGCCTGCCCTCCCTGGGCGGGAGGCGCCGAGCGCCCCCTCGGAGCCAGGGCGCCGAGCTGCAGGCGGCCGGCTCGCTGGTGTGGGGCGTGCGCGCGGCGCCCGGGGCGCGGGTCGCAGCCGGGGCCGAGGCTGGAGGCCCGGATGGCACCGAGGTGCCCTGCCTACTGGGCATCTCGGCCGAGGCTTGTGTATTGGTGGCGCCGCGCGACGGCCGCGTAGTCTTTAACTGTGCCTGTCGAGACGTGCTAGCCTGGACCTTCTCTGAGCTGCAGCTCGACCTGTACCACGGCCGCGGAGAGGCGATTACCCTTCGGTTCGACGGTCCTCCGGGCCAAGCGGTGGGAGAGGTGGTGGCGCGCCTACAGGTGAGCCTGTGTAGGAAACGGAGGCTCGGGAGTAAGCGCGGGGTGCCTGGGCACTTGCCGCCCAAACCCCTCCGAGAGTCAGGGACAGTCTCCTTTGGAATTCCACTTTCCTGCCACCCCTCCTGCGAAAGGGAAAGGCGAGGGGGACAAAGGCAGCCTGGGAGCTTGGCAAAGTTGGCACTGGCGGCCCTCGGGCAAGCGACTTCTAGTCTTAAAGCTTCAGCTCTTACTCTGTCGGGTGGGTTGCTAATGCTTCCCTAGTCTACTGTGGAAACATCTGTGCGGCCTGGGGCGGAGTCCGGGGGACGGTGCTGAGGAGGCCCCGCCCACTCCCTACCCCGCCCCGCAGCTGGTGAGCAGGGGCTGTGAGACCCGGGAGCTGGCACTGCCCCGCGACGGCCAAGGTCGCCTGGGCTTGGAGGTGGACGCCGAGGGCTTCGTCACGCATGTGGAGCGCTTCACGTTCGCGGAGACGGCGGGGCTGCGTCCCGGGGCGCGTCTGTTGCGCGTGTGCGGCCGGACGCTGCCCAGCCTCGGTCCTGAGGCTGCCGCCCAGTTGCTGCGCTCAGCGCCCAAAGTCTGCGTCACTGTCCTGCCCCCCGACGATAGCGGCCGGCCCCGCAGGTCAGCGTGCTGGGGACGCGGGAGGACTGGGCAGTGGCCACCACCCCACCTGTGCCTATCGTGTCGCCAGCAGCTTTTTCTCCAGAATCTCGTGTGGCAGCCTTTACCTTTTGTGGTAGAACCGCCCCCCGCTCCCCACCCCGTCTTTATTTTTTATTTATTTATTTTTTTGAGACAGAGCCTCAAGCTGTCGCCCTGGATAGAGTGCTGTGGCATCACAGCGCACAGCAACCTCCAACTCCTGGGCTCAAGTAGTTCTCCTGCTTCCGCCTTCCAAGTAGCTGGGACTACAGGCACCCGCCAAACGCCTGGCTAGTTTTTGGTTGCAGCCATCATTGTTGTTTGGCGGCCCGGGGTTGGATTCGAACCCGCTCAGGTGTATGTGGCTGGCGCCTTAGCCGCTTGAGCCGCAGGCGCTGAGCCTAATCCCCCGTCTTTTAATTTCTCTAAATTGCACTTTCCTCGTATGTAGACTGCAACCAGTTAAACACGTTGTTTTCACTGCTCAAAAGATTGAATTGCAACCCCCATTTCCTGCTTTTTTTTAGTTTTAGTCCGGGCCTTCACTCCCCACCCCTCCCACAGAAACTATCGATTTCTTACTATGCTAAGCCATATGTAGGCTAACTATTTTTGTGATGGGCCGGTAGTAAATATTACAATATTATAGGCTTTCTGGGTCTTCTGGTCTTTGCTGCAACTACTCCGTCCTTGTAGCTAAATGAGTAAGTGTGGCTGTGCTCCACTAAAACTTTGTTTATGGACACAGAAATTTGAATTGAAATTTCATTGAATAATTTTTTGATTTCTTTCAACTACTTAAAATATAAAAACCATTTTTAGCTCACAGGAGTACAGAAACAGGCACATCTGCTTAAAAAAAGAAAAGGGCTGGATTTGGTTCCTGGCAAAGTTTTTGGATGTCAAGTTATGTATCTGTGTTGTTATCTGAACCCTCACAGCATGCTATGAGGTCAGCACTTTATCCCCATTTCACAGATGGAGAAATTGATGTTCAGAGTAATTTGTTCAGGATATACAGGGTAGCACTGGAATTTGAACTATGGTTTCAAAAACTGACCAGTAACTGGGCAGTTTTCACTGTTATCACCACAGTTGAGGAGCCCTCCTCTTCTGGAAGTGCGTCTCAGCAGAAACTGGGAGTGGGGCTGGTGATGCAGGAGGCCAGGGAACTGGGGATTCCTGCCTGACCCTTCCCCTCCCCCACCAGGAGTTTTTCAGAGCTGTACAGGCTGTCTCTGCAGGAGCCCAGCCGACGAGGGGCCCCAGATCCAGGGAACCCAGAACCAGCTCAGGAGGAAGCACCAAGAGTGGTCCTGCTCCCTGTCACAAAGCAGCTGCTACATCTGTGCCTGCAAGATGGTAGTGGCCCTCCAGGGCCTCAGGATCTGGCTGAGGAGCGGACTGAATTCCTGCACAGCCAGAATTCGCCCTCATCCCACAGGTGCATGCTCTTGGCCTTCCCTCTCCTCCAGGCCTCTGTGATGGCAGCTTCCGTTTCTGAGCACCTCTCTGCTCTTCCTAGCTCCCTGTCGGATGAGGCCCCAGTCCTGCCCACCACCACCCCAGACCTCCTCTTGGCCACCACGGCCAAGTCATCAACACCCAGTGCTGACAGGGAGACACCCCCAACCCAGGTGAGCAGAAACAAAGCTCTGGAGTCCAATGGCACAGTGGCGACTGTATCACTGAACCCACATCCACTTTTCCTCCCAGGATGGGTCCAGCCATCTGAGTGGTTCTGAGGACAAGGATGACCCAGCCCCAGAGCTGAGGGCCTCCTTTCTGCCACGAACCTTGTCTCTGCGGAACTCCATCAGCAAGAGTGAGTCCACAGTAGGGAAGATCTAGGAGGAGAGCAGGTGGTGTTCCTGGCTCCCTGATCTGAGCCCTGTCTTTGTGCCTACAGTCATGTCAGAGGCAGGCAGTGAGACTCTGGAGGATGAGTGGCAGTCCATCTCAGAGATCGCCTCCACTTGCAATACCATTCTGGAGTCACTGTCCAGGGAGGGTGAGGCTACCAGGTGCTGGGGGTGGGACCTAGGACAGTGCTCTTTTCCCCTTTCTGACCTGACTATATGGTCCCTTGGTCTCCACAGGACAGCCCATCCCAGAGAGTGGAGATTCCAAGGGAACTCCAAAGTCTGATGCTGAGTAAGGCCCTTTCCCATGCCAATGTGAACCCCCTTCCTGCCTTTGCTCCAGAGTTGAGCACCATCTGATCATTATCTGGGCTCAGCTTGTTATGTATCAGTCTGAGAAGATAGGGTGGGCCCCTCTCATTCAGGTGGGACTGGGGGTCAGCTGTGGTGCTGCCCCTGTTTTGGTCCTACTGAGTCCTGACCCCCATGTCCTCAGGACAGAATCTGGGAGCCTGTCGGAGAAGGTCTGTCACTTGGAGTCCATGCTCAGGAAACTGCAAGAGGACCTGCAGAAGGTGAAGGATGGCCTGGGGATGTGGGGAGTCACAGGGCTGCCCTGAAAAGGGGCCAGCTGCTTTGACACCTTCCTCCTTCCCTGCCCACCCCAGGAGAAGGCAGACAGGGCAGCCCTGGAGGAGGAGGTACGGAGCCTGAGGCATAACAACCGGAGGCTACAGGCTGAGTCAGAGAGCGCCGCCACTCGCTTGCTCCTGGCTTCTAAGCAACTGGGCTCACCCACTACCGACTTGACCTGAGCCATCACATCCAGACTCAGCCTAGTGGTGGAACTGCTTGGAACCACATGGGCTTTTCAGGGCTCCAGAGTCATCCTGAGCCCTTGGCCCTCCTCAGGAATTCTTTCCCTGTGCGGAAGCATTTCTTAGCACTGCCCCCCACTTCCCTACCCATTCTTTGGTGGTGGAAGCTGCCCCCACCCTGTCCCTGTTTGTAAATATTCTTCAGAGAAAAGGGACTTCAGGGAGTAAAGAAGCCACTGCTATTTGTATCTGTACATATGTTCAGGATGTGACAGGGAAGGGATTCTGTCCCCAGAAGCCCCAGCCAAGCTCCCTGGACCAGTTAGGACAGGCCCTGGGAACACTGGCTCAGGGTTGAGCTGGAACTCACTGAGTGGGTCTCTGAAATTTGGCCACCCCTTGGCTTCTCTCCCACAAACATTTATTTGGGTTTTGTTTTTTTTTTTTCCGCAGTTTTTGGCTGGGGCTGGGTTTGAACCTGCCACCTCCGGCATATGGGACCAGCACCCTACTCACTGAGCCACAGGCGCTGCCCATTTATTTGGTTTTGTTTGGAAGCAGGTGGCCATACCCTACACCTACACTACTCGTTCTCTAAGCCCTGGAACCAGTCCTAAGGGACTGAGTTACAAGAGGCAGAGGAATAGTGGGTGGACTGCAAGGCAAGGGAAGGAGGAGCTTGGTGGTCAAAGAGAGCCTGGCCATGCCTACGATGGCCCTGCCCCCAGTTCAAGCCTTGCTGTTCTGACTGTAGTCACTGAGCCCTCAAGCCTGGAATTCCCTCAACTACCTGGCCACATCCTACAGGGCCTGATCCCAGAAGCAGCAGCTCCTCTGCCTCAGTTGCCTGGTGGAGGGGGAGTGTTCCATGTCCTATAATATATTGTCCCTTGACCCTCCTCTCTGCTCACCAACCCACCACCTCTTCTGTTCTTCACCAACCTGGGCCTTTCTCATAAAAGGTATCATCAGGTCCAAACTTAGATTTTGTCTAAACTCTGTTTTCTGGACTAGAGGCCCAGAGAGAGAACTTACTTGCCCAACATCATCACATACCTATGCCAGCCCCTTCCCCAAGCTGGTTGAAGCTCACTGCTGAGACCTAGGCCCCAGGTCTGTTAAGTGCTGGCAGGATGAGCTAGACTCTGAGAAACAGTATCTGGGGATCAGGAAGGCTTCCTGGGGAAGGTAACATGAAGCTTGAGTTTTGAAGGTTGAGTAGAAGTTCACCAGACAGAGACAGCAAAGGTATCTTGGTAAGAACAGTGGGGGCCTACTGGAGTGGAGTCAGGGCACAGGCAGGAACCTAGGGTCAAAAAAGATGGAGCTGGAACACAGGGGTTGTGAAGGGTGCACTAGGGATCCTGGATCAGCAGTTCTTAAGACTGCCAGTTTTTCTGGGTAGTGAGCAGCCCTCATTGACAATGTGGAAGGCTGAGGTCACTCTCAAGGGTGTGTCTGCAGAAAACTGGGATCTGGCCATATGGCTGATGGTTAAAGGGCGAGTGATGGCGTGAGAGGAGTGTCAGATCTTTTTGGCTGCAGGGAGACTAGGAAGAAGGCTGTAGCAGCAGGGGTAGTGGTGACTTAACTAGGTGATAGTAGTGACAATGGGGAGAAGTGGGCAGATTTTCCAGGATCTCATGAGGGATTGGATGCAAATTGTTAAGAGAAGAGGTGCCATCCATAATAGTAGTCAATTTTCAGGCTGGATCCCCTGGAGGGTGGCAAGGCATGGTTGACATAGGGGAAAGGGGGGCTGGTCTGGGAATGGCTGAGGTCAATTAGAACAGGCTGAATGTAGGCGGCCTAAGGGACGCCAGCGTGATGTTCCTGGGCTGGCATGCAGGGGTGAGGTCTGGGCTGCAGATAAGGATTTGGAACTGGTGAGCTGTGAGCATGATGAGATCACTCGGCGTGTGAGAAGGATCATGAGAGGGTTTCTGAGGAGGTCACTGTAAGTCACTATGGGACCTGGCTGCGACTGACAAGAGGGAGGCGCTGCCTCGCCTAGAAGACCGAGGAGGGCTCTTTTCCTTGCGAACCTCTTGGGACTCCGCGCAGCTTCGTCATCTGTCCCCTGGGCGGTAGAAGCCTGCTCACCAGGCTCGGGCACCACCTCCCAAGCGCTCCGGGAAGGTCTGCAGGGGTCCTGACCCGGCCACAGTCAGCTTGGGCTCCACCCCTCGCTCCGAAGATCAGCCTGGTTTGGCCCAAGTGGCCCGCTCTTGCCTCAAGTCCCGTCCCTGGGGCCCCTCCCTCCATCACCCCCCTCTGCTGCCCCCGAGTGGGCATCGGAGCGCTAGCCTACTTCTCCAAAGTTCCGCCATCCCTGGCAGATTCTTTCAGGCCCCGTCCATCGGAGTTTGCACCCAGGGCCTATTGTGTTCCAGGAGACTCGGTAACTTTTGGAGCGCGGCCCACTAACGAGAACCCCCTTACTTCTGCCGTCACTCTTCCACAATGGTGTGAAGACGGAAACTCAAGACGCCGAGACTTGCAAGGGGATTTCCCCCAAGCGCGCTGCCTGGCTGCTTCGTCTTTGAATGCTATCTGTGCGCATGCGCGCGCGGGAAGGCCGACCCTTTGTGGCTGGTGCTTCGAGGCTGCGCGTGCACTGGGCCCAACCGGAAGTAAGTCCATCTGTTAGCCCGGTGGTTTGTGGCCTGGTCTTTGTTTAGGTCTCCTGAGACTGTGGATTAAGCTTTCACAGATCCGGCTCGGCGCCTGTGGCTCAACGGGCTAAGGCGCCAGCCACGTACATCGGAGCTGACGGGTTCGAATCTAGCCCGGGCCTGCCAAACAACAATGATGGCTGCAACCAAAAAATGGCCATGGTTGTAGTGGGCGCCTGCAGTCCCAGCTACTTGGGAGGCGGAAGCAGGAGACTCGCTTGAGCCCAGGAATTGGAGGTTGCTGTGAGCTGTGATGCAACGGCCCTCTATCCAGGGTGACAGCTTGAGGCTCTGTCTCAAAAAAAAAAAAAAGATTTCACAGATCCTTCCGGAACCAAAACATTGGTGGGGCAGGCGTAGACTTTTACCTGGCATCATACCTTCATCAACAGTGGCAGACGTTCTCTTGGCCACCCAAGGGATGAAGTCCAAAATTTTTAGCTCCCGCTTCTTTAATTGTTCACAGCTGTCTACTCCTTCGGAATCTAATATTTTTTTGTTTTTTAGAGACAAGAGTCTCATTTTGTTGCCCTCAGTAGAGTACTGTGCTGTCACAGTTCACAGCAACCTCCAGCTCTTGGGCTATTTTTTTGTGGCAATTTGGCAGGGGCCAAGTTTGAACCCATCACCCTCGCTATATGGGGCTGGCGTCATACTCACTGAGCCACAGACGCCGCCTCTAATATCTCTTAACCCACTCAACTTGAAACGCTAGTTACCCCCTTGGCAAGATCCATCCTGTATTGATCGAAAACCTGCTGCTAATGGGGCCCATGAGAAGACTGTCATGAAACTGCTCAATACCCACAGCCAATGCTCTCTCAATGCACAGGGACACGCCTCTGCCAAGGCTGCCTGTTTTCATTTACTGTGCATCCATGTGTCATCCAACTATCACTGATGTTTAGTCTGACATGACCACCAAAGTGTGTTTGGCGTTTGCTGAAAGAAGGTAAATCTCTAGGCAGCTTGGCAACAAATTTATTCGGAGTAGACACAGCAAGAATCCAAGTGCTTTGATTTTTTTGCCTCCTGATTGGAGTTCTGCCAGTCTGCCCTCCCCCACTCTCCAAACCACTCATCCTACTATTAAGGCACTTGAGAAAAGGGAAAGCAAGGAAGTCTCAGACCTAACCTCTGGATCCCAGAGAGAGCCAACGCTCTCACCTGTTCCCTTCAGACACAGTTTGAGCAAAGAAAAAGCTGGCAGAGACTTCTGCAGGGCAGGAAGGCTAGCCCCTTAAATGCTGGTGTTAGGTACAGGGACAATGCCAGTGCCATAGAGAGGCTGGTAATGGCATTATTTCAGATCACGGTGTAATGAATCCATGATGTGAAAGACACTTGATAAAAAGGTTTTGTAGGATCAAAGGCCATAGCTCCAGCCTGCTCCTCTCTCTAGGAGAGTATCAGAAGCTGAAGGATGGGGATGGGGGCCCCCAGAGTTCCCTGCAGAGAGAAGGGATAGGGGAAGAAAGAATTTGAATCCTCCCAGTTCCCCCTTTTCCAGAGAAGTTAATGCTTCTGCTTAAGCACCTCCAAAAAGAGAGATAGTTACTGCCAATAAAAGAATAAAATGCGAGCCCCCCCAAGGAAGACATCACCAAAGAAGTTAGGGGCAGCCAGAGCACTCCCCTACCTCCAAGAATCCATAAGTGCTTTGGGAGGATCTCAATCTCCTGCAAACCAGTGCTTTTGGGCAGGGCATAAGTTACTCCCTTAGGAGCTGATCTGACTCAGAAGGGCTGAGAAGTCCATGTCCGCAATGGAGGAGAAGTCTTCATCCCCTGATAGGAGGCCGTTGGGGAGCACTGAGGTCCCCAGGGGGGTGGGAGCTGGGTCAGGGGGCCTCTGGGATCCTGTTACCAGGCGAGTTATAGACTCAGGGTACTCCATCAGCATGGGCTCAGCTGTGTGGGGGGCCATAGAAACACCCTGGTTCATCAGCTGCTGAAACTCTGAGTTGTCAACGGATGCCAGGTCCGTGAACACAGCTGGGTCTGTGCTGTTGCCAAGCAGTGCCCCCAGGTCTTCATCAGCATCAAACTGCAGCTGTAGCAGGGCCTCCGTCAGTGTTCCTTCCCCAGCCTGGGTGGACTTTGGGGCAGGTGGGGCAATAGCCTGAGGAGGGCCTGGGGGTAGGACTGGGACAGGGGCTGAGGCCTGAGCCAGAGCTGAGACCATGGCTGGGGCAGGGGCTGGGACCTGGGCCAGAACTGGGGCCGGGGCTGGTGCCAAGGCTGAGGCCTGGCTTGCAATCTGCCCAGAAGGAAATAGCATGGGGGGAAATTCATCAAAGTTGATGGTACTGAGGGATGGTGTGAAAGGATAGGGTTGGGAGGCTGGAGGAAAGAATAGAGAGGCAAAGGTCAGAGACCCACCCTGTCCTCTGTACCCTAGCCCCTCTTCATAAAGCTTAGTATCAATCCCTTCTTTATTTTCTTTTATTTTCTTTGTAGAGACAGAGTCTCACTTTATTACCCTCGGTAGAGTGCCATGGCGTCACACAGCTCACAGCAACCTCCAATTCCTGGGCTGAGGCAAGAGAATCGCCTAAGTAGCTGGGACTACAGAGGTGCCCACCACAACGCCCGGCTATTTTTCTGTTTTTGCAGTTCAGCCAAGGCCAGTTTTGAACCCACCATCTTTGATATATGGGGCCGGCGCCCTACTCGATGAGCCACAGGCACGGCCCAGGATCACTCCCTTCTTGTGGAGTCACTGCTATCACCCTAGCTCGTTACTCTTATCCTGTCTGACCTAGCTTAAAGTGTCCACTTCTTGTTGCACTCCTCTTTTGAGCCCTTCCTGAGTACTCAAGCCCACAAAGGTCTCTCACCTCTGATTGTTTAAAAATCTCCCAGGGTTTTAGAGGAAGGGACATTTTCAGAGATCAGCAGATCTCATTTTCCAGCTGAAAAACTAAGCCTTGAGAGGTGATGAGTCCTCAGAGCACCAAGTTAGTAGCAGTAGCAGCTTGAAGTGGGTATTTTTGTCACTTTTTTTTTCTTTTTAGAACTGGGTTTTATTTGTTGCCCAGGCTGGAGTGCAGTGGTACCATCATAGCTCCCTGCAGCCATTGCCTCCAAAGTAGCTGGGACCATAGGTATACACTACAACATCTGGCTAATTTTTTATAGAGACAGGGTTTTACTATGTTATCTAGGTTGGTCTGAAACTCCTGACCTCAAGCCATCCTCCTGCTTCAGCTTCCTAAAGTGCTGGGATTACAGGAGCCACTGCACACTGCCGTCACTCTTTTTTGAGCCACATACCAGCATATACACCTTGCTACTTTAGAGGTGATTTCTGTTTGTTTTCCTAATTCAACTGAGAGTTGAGGGCAGAGATTCTGTACTTTTAAATTCTGTATCCCAAGGTGTCCAACATGGGGTTTAACCGGCACAGTGATTCTTAGACTTCAGTGTGCACTAGCATCCCAAGAGTTTGCTAGTTCCTGGGCCATACTTCCAAAGGCTCTGATTCAACAGGTCATGGGGCCCAAGAATCTGCACCTCTCTCTGCTCCCCAGATGACTCTGCCAGAGGTCACCAGGCCACACCCTCTGAGAAATATGGGCTCAACAGAAAGTAGGCTTCCTACACCTGTTGCTGAGGCTAATTTCTCTGCTCATTGACCTTTCAGAAAGTATCTCAATCACAGGCTGAACAGAGCTAAGCCTGTTCTTTTTTTTTTTTTTTTTTGCACTTTTTGGCCGGGGCTGGGTTTGAACCCACCACCTCCGGCATATGGGGCCAGCACCCTACTCCTTTGAGCCACAAGTACTGCCCGATCTAAGCCTGTTCTAGTGGGACAAAAGGAAATCCTTACCTGGCTTAGGGACAGAAGTTGTGCTGCGGGAAGGCACAGCAATGCGCCGAGGTTGGGGCCGGGGGTCGGTGGGTCCTGCGAGGCAAGGGTGGGTTAATTCTCATCCCCTGGGGTATGCCTCCCAGAGTGTCCCCTCCCTGACTACTGCCTTTCTCGCTGGCTCTCCCATCTCACCACTAAAAGGACTCTTCTTCATGATGCTCTTGAATGTCTCGTATGTCCTTTTGCGTTTCTCCTCAATCCGGTGACGGTCATCTGGGAAAGCAATGGAGTGAAATGGGACTTGTTCTCCTCAGATGGGCCTCCAATGTTCTCAAAGACCTCCCCCAGGAAGGAAGTGAGAAGCTAGGTTTTCCCAAGACCCATCTCCCAACCTTCCCAACCAATGAGAAGAGCTATGTGGTCAACAGCGGTGGCTCATGCCTGTAATCCTAGCACTCTGGGAGGCCGAGGTAGGTGGATTGCCTGAGCTCACAGATTCAAGACCAGCCTGAGCAAGACCCTGTCTCTAAAAATAGCCAGGTGCTGTGGCGTGGCCCCTGTAGGCCCAGCTACTTGGGATGCTGAGGCAAGATTATCACTTGAGGGCAGTGCCTGTGGCCCAAAGGAGTAGGGCACCGGCCCCATATACTGAAGATGGCAGGTTCACACCTGGCCCCAGCCAAAAAAGAAAAAAAAAAATTATCGCTTGAGCCCTAGACTTTGAGCTGTGACACTACAGTACTCTACCAGGGGTGACAAAGTGAGACTGTCTCAAAATAAAAAAATAAGAGAGAGAGAGAGAGAGAGAAAAGAGCTGTGTGACACTGTGACTGACACTCAATGGTTCTAAGAATTCCAGACCTTTTAGAGAAGGCCTATTTGTTGAATCTGTCCCTCTAAGGCCACATGGGTAAAGCCAAGTAAAGAGGCTATGCTCTGGGGGAACAGGAGGTCCTCACAGGGACTTAACCTTTAGCTCATCTCTTCCTGCACTGCTCATGTCCTGGCTCATCTCCAGCCTTGATCAAGGCCTGGCAAAAATCTCTGCACTCTGAGGCAGCCAAGGGACAGCAGGCTTGAATAAAGACTTCAGCAGAGACTCTCATTATTATCTTGAATGGTTTGATACTTTAGTCATAGCTTTCAGAACTGTATAACCACTGCAGTACCTAGTAACTCCAAAGCCCACTTCATCATGTCTCCTCAGAAATCTGGTTCTTTCTCCTCCTGTGTTCCTTGACCATCCATCTGCCTTATCACCAGAGTCAGAAACTTCTTTTCTCTCACTCCCCACCACTCATTGACACATATTTATCAAGTACTTACTACCTGCCAGGCTCCCTCCTAGCCACCAGGGATATGGCCATGAGTATTAACCAAGTGCCTGCTTCCAAAAAGCTGACAACCTAGTAAAAGAGGGACGGGGCCATAAACACATAACACATATAAGAAAATCTTGGCCTTGCGAGATAGCTCATGCCTGTAATCCCAGCACTCTAGGAAGCCAAAGTGGGTGGACTGCCTGAGCTCACAGGTTCAAGACCAGCCTAAGCCAGAGCAAGACCTCCTCTCTAAAAATAGCCAGGCATTGTGGTGGGTGCCTGTAGTCCCAGCTACTTGGGAGGCTGAAACAAGAGAGTCACTTAAGTCCAAGAGTATGAGGTTGTTGTGAGCTGTGACACCACAGCACTCTACCAAGGGCAACAAAGTGAGACTACATCTCAAAAAAAAAAAAAAAAAGGGGGGGGGTGCCTGTGGCTCAAAGGAGTAGGGAACCAGCCCCATATGGTGGAGGTGGCAGGTTCAAACCCAGCCTCGGCCAAAAATTGCAAAAAAAAAAAAAAGAAAAAAAAAAGAAAAAAAAAATCTCAGAAGTGACAGGAGCTAAGAGGAAGATAAACAAGGTGATGTAACAATACCAGAAATGAGGTCAGGAAGTCTAAGTTAGAGGTAGTCAGAGAAGGACTGGTGTAAGCATGAAGATCTGAAGACCAGGCATCTGAAAGGACTAAGCTTGGTGTGTGGGGGGTGCAAGAAGGCCGTGGGGCTGAAGGGAGCCAGGGACAGTGGTAAGAGATGTGATCTCACTTTGCCATTTCTTTTTTTTCTTTTCTTTTTTTTTTTTTTAGAGACAGAGCCTTACTTTGTCACCCTCAGTAGAATGCCATGGCGTCACAGCCCATAGCAACCTCTAGCTCTTGGGCTTAGGTGATTCTCTTGCCTCAGCCTCCCGAGTAGCTGGGACTACACGCGTCTGCCACAATGCCCGGCTCTTTTTTTGTTGCAGTTTGGCTGGGGCCGGGTTTGAACCCGCCATTCTCGGTGTATGGGGCCGGCACCTACTCACTAAGCCACAGGCGCCGCCCACTTTGCCATTTCTTATGCAAGGTTCACACCAAACCTTCTTTTCCTGGACTACTGCAACATCTTTCAGAATGGCCTCCCTGCTCTCTCCCTCTCTAATCCTCTACATTCGGCTACCACAGTGAATTTTCTGATCTATTCAAGTCACTTCTCTGTTGAGAAACCTTTGGGGGCTTACCATTGCCTTCAGGATGAAACCCTGGATGAAGGCCTTGAGTGTAACAAGGCCCTCCTCTAGGACTACTCCTACCATAGCTCCCACCACCCAGATGACCCCAAACAGGAAATGCAGTGGCCAACACACTGCCTTTCCAGGTGCTGGGCCACCTGCCTGGAAGACTTCTGTGTCTTTCTCCAAGTTAAATGCCACCCTCTCTACACAGCTCTTTCCAGCTCCAGCTCCCCGACTGTCGCCTACAAGACTCTGCACACAGCTTCATCTCATATGTCACTCTGTGACTTAAGGACCTGTTTTGCATGTTTGTCTTTCTGTGACTTCTTCTGAAGGCAAGGAATGTCTTATTCATTGTATTCCCAATATCTAGCACACACTCTGGTACCAAGTGGGCACTCAAAGTCTTGATCAAAATGTGGCCGGGCTATATGGTTGTGACAGTAGACAGAGACAGTGTGGCAAAAGGACCCTGGAGCCTGATGGCTTAGGTTCAAATGTTGACACTGCCACTCACTAGCTATGTGAGCTCAAGCAAGTCAGACAGTATTTCATACCTCAAAAGCCTAGTGAGAGGCCAGGCCCAGTGGCTCACACCTATAATTCTAGCACTCTTGGAGGCCGAGGCAGGTGGACTGCCTGAGCAAGAGTGAGGCTCCGTCTCTAAAAATAGCCAGGCATTGTGGCAGGCGCCTGTAGTCCCAGCTACTTGGAAAGCTGAGGCAAGAGGATCAATTGAGCCCAAGAATTTCAGGTTGCTGTGAGCTATGATGCCACAGGACTCTACCGAGGGTGACAAAGTGAAACTCTGTCTCAGAAAAAAAAAAGAAAAACCAAGGGCAGTGCCTGTGGCTCAAAGGAGTAGGGCACTGGCCCCACATGCCAGAGGTGGTGGATTTAAACCAGCCCTGGCCAAAAAAAAAAGAAAAACAAAAAGCTAGTGAGAAAGAACCATCAGGAAATTCACTGAAATGCCTGTAGTAGGGGCAGATGTATAGTATGAGCTCCATAAGTCTTGCCTGTCATTATTAGTAAATGAAGCAAGACATGGATCCCAATTACTAATGTAAACCCTAAGTTCTGACTCCAGCTTTTGGCCCTCCCTCAACCACATCTCAGATATCCAGCCCTGGACTCTGTCATTAGATGGAGCCCACCAGCCCTTCTGGTACCCTCCCCCACTGTGTACCTGTGTCTGGCAGGTACTGGAATTCCATAGGCTCGCTGAGCTCCCTATCAGAAGGCCGCCGCAGCTGCATGGAAACACGCACGGGAGCCTGCAGGCTGGGGTCCGCATAGGGAGGGGTCCGGAACACAATGGCCACTTGTCGGTGTACATCCGCTTGTGAAAAGGAGCCACGGGCCTCCCAGCCTGGTCCCGTGAAATATACCTCAATGTCCTCTGCAGGAAATGGGACAGCAGTGTGGGTGAGTGTGTCTAACCTCTTCCCCCAGGTCATCCTCCCAACTCCTGATGCTTGCTTCATGAGATATTCCTTGTCCCTGCTGCCCACCTGAAGCCTCCGAGGCACTGGGGGGAGTGTCTGAAGCCAGTTACCTGAACTCACCACTTCTGCTCAGTCTCACCCTTTACTTCTTGCTTCATATAGTCCAGCCCTGCCTTCTGGTGTGTACCTTTCTGCACCTTGTCACACAGCAGGAAGATCTCATCCCCACCAAGGCAGCTCCCAGAGTTTCGGTTCACTCGGCAGATCTTGAGTTCAGCAGTATTGGGGGCACCTGAGGATGTAAGAATAAGGAAAGAAGAGCTGAACATCCAGAGGTCCCTGGGGTGGCCTGCAGGAGATGCAACATCGCTGTGTACCCCAGAGTCAAGGTTGCCTAGAGCTTGCCTACCATACCTTTATAGCCAAAATCAGACCATTATATTTATCAGCTATTTACCTACTATGTACTAAACGCTGTTGTAAACAAGAATACAACCAAACATAACACCTAAACATCTCTGCCCTAATGGAACCTTATGGTCCAGCGGGAACCAATCTGTTCATACCTTCTCTTTCTCTACCTGATCCAAGCAATCTTCAAGGCCCAGTTCATACCCACCATTATAATGAGCCGTTCCCTCTTGACCTCCGGTTTATCCTGGATTCCTGCTCTTGGGACTCCAGAGTCTTTTTATTTTCATTCATCCTATTGGTTACTTAATAACTATAGTTGATCAATGTCAGCCCAATTTACCTATAAGCTTCCATCACTGAATTATTGCTCTCTAACTTTATTTTATTTTATTTTATTTTTGTGACAGAGTCATTCTGTTGCCCTGGGGTTGAGTGCTGTGCAGTCATCATAGCTCACAGCAACCTCAAACTCTTAGGCTCAAGTGATCCTCCTGCCTCGGCTTCCCAAGTAGCTGGAACTACATAGGCCAGGCTAAGTTTTTCTATTTTTAGTAGAGATAGGGCCTTGCTCTTGCTTAGGCTGGTCTCAAACTCCTGAACTCAAGCAATCTACCCACCTTAGCCACCAAGAGTGCTATGATTACATGTGTGAGTCACCGTGCCCGGTGGGGTGGGAGGGCTGTCTGTGGGTATACTGTTATTGTTTTGTGGGCATGTTATTTTTTTTAACATTATTTTGTTCCTGGGATTTCATTTTCTAGTCCTTGGGATAGTTGTGGGCACACCACTCTCAGCAGATGATAGTAAAAATGTCCGTTTCCTCTCAGACTCCCTTCCAGCCTGGAAGATACACCTCAAGAGCAGCTCTGGGTCTTTTTTGCCCTCTTTTTTCAGGCAGCACAGTGCTGGGCACGGAAGACAAATATGCTAGATGATTGAATGAAGGTATGAGCTCCTGCTACAGGTTACACCCACCCCAACCCCCTTGTTCCTATCTAGGCCCACCCTATTCTCTTTCCTGTGGCTCTCTGGCTACTCACGGTTGTCAAAGATGGGATGAGAGAGGACAGGAGGCAGGCGGAGAGGCCTGCCTGATGGATCCCGCACTGTCACCTGGAAGCAGAGCCGCACAGCATTCAGGTCATAGTCCCCACGCTGCTCTTCTATAGGAACTGCCAGGAAAACAGATGGTCAGGAGAGTGGGAGTGGTGGGTACAGAAAGCTCTGGGGTGGGAGGGCTGTTTGTGGGTATAAGAAACGTAAGTTCTAGAGGGGTCAAAGACAAGGTTCTAAACCCATCACTGATTCTAGTGTTAACCTGAATGTCATATCCCCTCTCCAGGCCTCAGTTTCCCAATGGTAAAAGATCCCATGAGTACTACAAATCTTGGCCAATGAGGGAGAGATGCACAGAAGATGGGCTGGGGGAGGTGACAGAAGGTATGGGTGCCATAAGTAGGTTCACGTCTTTGCCTCCTCAGCCCTCACCTTGGAAGGGGTTGTTGTTGGTCTGGATGCGCTGACTGATGGCCTGTTCTAGATCCCGCTTCTTCACACACTGGATCCCCAGGTTCTGAAAACTGAGACACCCCCCAGGCATCTGTCCCACAGTCTCTGGCAGAGCCTGGACCCTCCCACCTTACCCAGCCTTCCCCGTTTTCCTCCACCACCCCCAGATCATAGCTCTAAGCTTAATTCCCTCCCATGGCTTCCCACTGTGCTGCAAAGAACTTTACTCCTTATCTCCATAGATAAGCCCCTGGAAACCTCTCTGCTGGTTCCCTACCCTCGGCCACAGAGACTTCTTTTCATTCTCCAAACTTATGAAACTCATTCCCGCGTCAAGGTCTTTTGCAATTATTCATTCAGCTCAGATTGTTCTTTCCATGCTTTTCTGTTCATTCTCACCACTTAAGTCTTAGCAAGAGAGGCCTTTATTGACTTCCCAGTCCTAAGGAATGATACCAGTTCCCCTACCTCTCTCAGCCCAGGTTATCCTTTCAAACTGTTGCCCTACTTTATTTTCAGCACTGAAATTATTACTTTTTGATAGTGCCTTGTTTATTTATTTTGCCTATGTACATATCTGTCTCTGTCAACTGGAATGTCAGCTCCAGGGCAGACTTTTGGTTCAGTGGCTTTCCTTCTCATAAGAGATCTGACACTAAGGGATTTGCCCTTCTAGCAGTGGGGGTCAGGGGTTCAGAAGTGATTAGGGACTCATCTCTATCCCAAGGAACTCACATCTGCTAGAGGAAATGGCAACACAAACAGATAATTTCTCTTCTTTCTTTTATTTTTAATTAATTAATTTTTTTTGAGACAGAGTCTCACTATGTTGCCCTGGGTAAAGACTGCCATGGCGTCACAGCTCACAGCAACCTCAAATCTTGGGCTTAAGTGATTCTCTTGCCTCAGCCTCCCAAGTAGCTAAGACTACAGGCACCCGCCACAACACCCAGCTATTTTTTGTTGTAGTTGTCGTTGTTTAGCTGGCCCAAGCCGGCTTCAAACCCACCTGCCTCAGTGTATGTGGCTGGTACCATAACCACTATGCTATGGGCGCTGAGCCTATTTTTGATTTTTTAGAGACATGGTCTTACTCTTGCTCAGGCTGGTCTCAAACTCCTGAACTCAAGCCATCCTCCTGGCTTGGCCTCCCCGAATGCCAGGATTACAGGTGTGAGCTACCATGCCTGGCCACAAATAGATAATTTCAGGACAAAGGAATTTTGCTTGCAGAGCTGGGGACAGGGCAAGGAGGGAGGAATTCTCCCTATAGAAGCTACTCAACTGCCCTGCCTCCTGTCCAACTGCCTTGTCTCCTGTTCACCCTCCATGCACTGCCCTGCCCTGCTAGGAGCTCACCTGTGAATGCAGCGGTCGGGACAGAGATCAGCCTCATAGAAGCCATCCCGGCAGTCCTTCCCCACAAGCTCATGGGGATGAGGCCGGTGAGGGGGGTCCTTAGTGACCAGGGAGATGCGAACTGTCCCTGGTCCTGTGTAGCCATTGATCTGTCCAAAGTACAGAGAGCACTCTAAAGGCACAGGAATTCCAAACCTGACTCCCAGACGCAGAGGGCACAGTGGCCTAGAGGCAAGCCTACTGGGGTCCCATAGTGCCTTCACCCTACATCCTGTGCCCCCAACCCCATCCCTGGGTGCAGGTGCTGACCTTGATCGTGGGGTGGGTCTTGGTGGTATCAGTGCTTCTCTCGCCTGGGATACTGCCTGCTGAGCGGCCTTCACACTTGTAGCGGAAGCGCATGCCCCGCTGCTTGGGCTGCTCAATGATCTCCACATAAGGACCAGAAGCCTGGGCTGGCTCTGCAGGAAGACAAGGCCACCCCCATCAGCTGCCCTCATGGCCCCTAACTCTGAAGAGCTCCCCACCTCAAGCCCAAGTGGAGGAAGGTCCACTTACCTGAGGAGAAGATGAGAGGGAACAGGTCTGAAAGGGGAGGGAGACAAGAGTCAGCACAAGCCCACTCCCCACCTTCACCAGGGAGAACCTGCTCCTCATAGAAAGGAGCTGAGGTCAGGCTCCCTTCAAGGGGAACTGAGTTAGGACCTGCTCCCTAGAACCTGCTGTGAAAGTGGGGAGGGGAGTAAAGTAGACAGAAACACCTGCCTCCTGAGGGAAAACTAGGTAAGGAATCCTTCCTCTACTGAAGGAAACTGAGTCAGAGCCTGTTCTCCTTTCATAAGGAAAACTGAGGGAAGGCTCTTTCCACCCTCATCTTGAGAAGAAACTGAGTCAGATACAGTCTCGTCTAACAAGGAAACAAAGTCAGAACTGCCCCTATGGACGGCGGGGGTGGGGGGTGGGGAGGGACTAAGTCAAGGCTCACCCTGCACTCCCACCCAGGGAGATACTGAGTCAAGGCCACCCTCCACCCAAAGGGGAAACTGAGTCAGACCCCTGACCACCTGCCCCGCCCCGCGCCCCCATCCGGCTGGCCGCTCCCTGCGCAGCGCCCGTTGGAGCAGGGAGGGGCGGAAGGCGGTGCGGGAGGCTCCCGCAACAGCACCGGCAGACCCGGTGCGGCCACCCCGCCGGGTCAGAGGGCGCCCTCACCGTCCATGGCGGGGGTCCCGGGGGCGGGGCCGGGGTCGCAGCTGGGCCCGCGGCGTGCGCTACAGACGAGCCATTTGCCAGAGGCGGAAATGCGCCGCGCGCGCCCGCCGTCACGTCACTGCCCGGAATCCGGCCGCGCCTGCGCGCTGCATCTCCCCCGCCCCGCGCGGGGGCCGGGAGCAAGTGTCTGCAGAGCCTACTACTAGTAGGCGGCGCGCGCCGCTGCCGCCGCGGGCCGGGGACAAGTGCGAGCCGACCCGGAGACCAACAGGCCACCCTCTCGGGGCTGTTCCTGGGGCTGGCGCAGCGGGCGACGCGGCTAGCTACCCTGTCCCCGCCCCGCCTAGAGGGCGGGCCCGCCGATTACTCACTATGTTTTTAGGGGATTTCGGGGCTCCTTCCCACTGATCGGCGGAGTTTGGTGATGTCACCCAGGGCCGAATCTGGAGCAAAGCCAGGGCCGCTAGCTGCCGCTGCCTGCCCTGCGGAGGGAAAGGTCCGGGTGTATTGCTCCGGCAAAAGCCGGGTGGCTGAGCTTCACACAGGTTTCCAAATCGCTAAAGGTGCTTTTTGGTGGTTGCTACTTAATTCCCTATCTGCTCGAATTTAGATGCAGCTGTGGGAAAGGGGTGCGGCCAGACCTCCCTCCAGACTGGTGCTTGGATTGAGGAATTCTGAGGAGTCTGCTGCACCGATGGGACAACCGAGGCCCACGGTCGCGTCCGCTCTCCCCACCCCCCGGTGAGCTGGCCGAGGGTTCATCATCTCTCAGCTTACGATGCAACCAAACTGCCGGGTCCCGGAGGCAATGGGTGCAGACGGCCTCCGGGGTAAACCCCAGAGCCTCGTCTACGCAGCCTGACGCTTGTATCTCTGAAAGTGCGGGACCCCCAAGGGTTTCTTGAATTGGCAGGATCACTTTCTCCTCGCCCCACCCCGCGTCTTCCCTAGGCCCCCCGCTAAGTTCCAGCCTCGGAAAGCCGAAGCATTTCCAGTAATTAAACTGTCGTGTGCCCCCCAGCGCGAGTCTTTGTGCTGGAGCTCCCCCACCCCAGGCCGCCTCAATCCCAAAATGAGGATGTTCCACTGCAGGCGGCGGAGTCTTCTCCAAATGGAGAAAGACTTTTAATTTTCTTTGAATTCGTTCTAAATTAGGAAGTCACGTGGGAATTGGAAAAGATTGGAAATTCTGAGTTGCTTTCCCAGGCTCTGAAAAAAACAGGAAGAGAAAAGTGAAAATAAAGTTACCATCCCTCCCACTCTTTTTATTTTTTTTTTTTGTTTTTGTTTTTCTTCCCACTCTTTTTACTTTCTCGCGTGGATTGCCTTGATTAGAAAAATCAGTTTATTTTCTTTGCAAGGGCAGACTGGCAACTCAGGTCCAGAGAATGGATTAATTATGATCTTTGGTTAATCATCATGGATCTTTGCACATCCCTCTTAAAAATTTGTGAATGTTGGAAGAGCAAAGAGAGGGAAGGAGGGAGGTGGTGGGGTCTGGGTGTGTGCCACTCCTTTTGGGGACAAGACTCAATTGTAAGAGGGACTTTACCAAATGCAATCAGTGTAACCTGGTTTCTTGTACCCTCAATGAATCTCCAACAATAAAAAAAGTGAATGTAAACTCATACCAGAATACTAGTGTACCCATTGAAAAATTCAAGCGGGTGAATAGGACATCATACTTTTATCTACCCACATGCTCCTCACCTGTTCATCTCCTTTGCCCATGTCCAGGCCACCACCATCCACAATTTTGTGTTTTAAAGAAGAAAAAATAACTCATCTATACATGCCTACAAAATACATTGGTTTGGCTTAGTGTGGAATTTTCGTGAGAGGTTATCATTATTTGTTGTCATTTGTTATTTGCTTTTTTCACCCCACCTATTAGTAAAAGTCATCGTTGTTTCATAGTTCATTAACTTCACTGCTGTATTCCATTGTGTGAATATACTATAGTTTATTTATCTGTTCATCCTGAGAATGGGCATTTGGATTTCTAGTTTTTTGCTGTTATAAACAATGTTGCTAAGAACATTTGTTGTTATTATGAAAAAAGGCTAGTAGAGTGAAGTAGTGGGAGTGGAGAAGGAACAATGGAATCTGTAACTGGTTGTGATCAACTAGTTGTAAACACCACTTCACATAGATCAGCCAGACCCTTCTTGTGAATGTATCCTGTAGTACATACATCCAAGAGTTTCTAGAGTATATACCTAAAGTGATTTATTAAGGTATAGAATTTCTCTTTCATAGTTTTTAAAATAATGCATTGGTTCTCTACCATCTCCCAAAAGTGATCAAGGAGTTTTTAAAAATCGTAATGGATGCATGGCTTTAAAAATACTTGGTGTGCTTTAATCTATTAACAGTTATTCTTATTGAAATCCAAGTTGTTCACCTTAGGCCAGTGAGAACCTCTTCAAGTTGGTTCATTGGTCCTTTTGACACACTCTAGCAGTTTGGGATAGTTTCCTTGTGTCTGGTATGAAAAGATGTTCCCAGCTCATCTGGTAAATTTTCTGACCTGGATCTGGAATCAGGCAGCTTTCCAAGGAGTTCTGATGTCTCTTAGTGGGAAATGGAATTTAGAGATGACAGTTTGCATGCTAGAGATGCTTAATACTACTGGATCAGTCATTATAGACCTTTTCAATCAAATGTGAGGACATTTTTCTGAGACAGGATCTTGCTCTTTTGCTAGGGCTAGAGGGAATAGCATCATCATAGCTCACTACAACCTCAAGCAATCCTCCTGCCTCAGTCTCCTAAGTAGTCAGGACTACAAGTGTACTCCACTATGCCTGGCTAATTTTTTGATTTTTTGTTTTGTTTTGTTTTGTTTTGTAGAGACAGAGTCTCACTTTATCGCCCTCAGTGGAGTGCCGTGGCGTCACACAGCTCACAGCAACCTCCAATTCCTGGACTTAGGCCATTCTCTTGCCTCAGCCTCCCGAGTAGCTGAGACTACAGGCACCTGCCACAATGCCCAGCTATTTTTGTTTTGCAGTTTGGCTGAGGTCGGGTTTGAACCCGCCACCATCAGTATATGGGGCCGGCAACCTACTCGATGAGCCATAGGCGCCGCCCAATTTTTTGATTTTTTAAGAGACAGGGGCTCACTATGTTTCCTAGCCTGGTCTTAAACCCCTAGCCTTAAGTGATCCTCCTGCCTTTGACCTCCTGGCATTACAGGCATGAGCCACCACCCCCAGTAGGGACATTTTAAAGAATACGTGAAATGCCTGGAGAGTTCATACTGATGTCTCCTATTCAAATTTAGAACTACAAGGTTTTAACTTAACCTCAATCATTTTACATACTTCTCCTCTGTCAAAAACCTGTGGCAGAAATAGAAAAATCCATCCCTAAGTTAATGTGGACTCTCAAGGGACTTCAAATAGCCAAACAATCTTTAAAAAAAGCAAAGTTGGGGGTGGCACTTGTGGCTCAAAGGAGTAGGTCACTGGTCCCATATACCAGAGGTGGTGAGTTCAAACCCGGCCCAGGCCAAAAACTGGAAGAAAAAAAAAAAAAGAACGAAGTCGGCCGCATCACTAATAATGAACATTGTCAGAAATTTTTTGTTTATCTGACTTTCATTCCTTCAGTATTCTTGCTACAAATTTCTTTTGGAGATAATGACAAAGATTCATTTGAAAATGTCTAAAATCTATGTATATTTTATAAATATATATAGTAGAAATAACACACCATAGGTGCATTTCACTGGTTTTGTTTTTTTTCTTTTGAGACAGAGTCTCATTTTCTTGCCCTTGGTAGCGTGCCATGGTGTCAGAGCTTACAGCAACCTCAGACTCCAGCTCAAGTGATTCTCTTGCCTCAGCCTCCCAAGTAGCTGCAACTACAGACACCCACCACAATGCCCAGCTATTTTTAAAGATGGGGTCTCGCTCTGGCTCAAGCTGGTCTCAAACCTATGAGCTCAGGCAATCCACCCACCTTGGCCTCCCAAGTGCTGGGATTACAGGCGAGAGCCACCATGCCCCGCACCCATTTTACTGTTTGTTTTTTTTTTTGTAGAGACAGAGTCTCACTTTATCACCCTTGGTAGAGTGCTGTGGCTTCACAGCTGACAGCAACCTCCAGCTCCTGGGCTTAGGCGATTCTCTTGTCTCAGCCTCCCAAGTAGCTGGGACTACAGACGCCTGCCACAATGCCTGGCTATTTTTTTGTTGCGGTTCATTGGGGCTGGGTTTGAATCCACCACCTTCAGTATATGGGGCCGGCACCTTACTGACTGAGTCACAGGCCCCGCCCCATTTTACTGTTTTGTATTTTCACTTTTGGAAGTAGCATACACAGCAATTAATGATGAGTTTGGCGAGTGTTGTGCTGTTTGCTTTTGCAGTAAAATATATAGTTCTAAATGTTTAAATTACTGTATATACTATATTCATTATAGGCTAGCATGCTTGTTTCAAAGACTTTCATTCTAGTTTATTAAAATCTGAATGTAGGGTGGCACCTGTGGCTCAAAAGAGGAGGGTGCCAGCCCCATATAGCAGAGGTAAGAGGGTTCAAACCCTGCCCTGGCCAAAAACTGCAAAAAAAAAAAAAAAAAAAAAATCTAAATGTAAGAAAAAAAAAAGAACAAAGTTGGAAAACTAACACTTTCTAATTTCAAAATGTAATACAAAGCTACAGTAATCAAAACAATGTGGTACTGGCATAAAAACAGATATGAACAATGACATACCTTCCCATACATGGTTGAATGATTTTCAACAAGGGTGCCAATACCATTTAGTGGAGGAAAGGACAGTCTTGTTTTTTTTTTTTTTTTGTAGAGACAGAGTCTGACTTTATCACCCTCGGTGGAGTGCTGTGGCGTCACACAGCTCATAGCAACCTCCAACTCCTGGGCTTAGGCGATTCTCTTCCCTCAGCCTCTAGAGTAGCTGGGACTACAGGTACCTGCCTCAATGACCGGCTGTTTTTCTGCTTTGTAGTTCGGCCGAGGCTGGGTTTGAACTTGCCACCTTCGGTATATGGGGCTGGCGCCCTATTCGATAAGCCACAGGCGCAGCCTGAAAGGACATTCTTTTCAGGAATGACGCTGAGAAAACTGGATATCCACATCCACAAAAATGAAATTGACCCTTACCTAACATCCTATATAAAATTAACTCAAAACGAAAAAACAAATTAACTCAAAATGGATCAAATACCTAAATGCAAGACCTAAAACTATAAAATTCAGAAGAGAACATAGGGTTTATGTTTATGACATTGAATTCAGCAGTGCTTCCATGGATACAATATAAAAAACACAGGCAACAAAAGAAAAAATAAATTGAGCTTCAAAAAAATTAATGTCTGTGCACCAAAAATGGTATTAACAAAGTAAAAAGGCAACCTGCAGAGTGGGCAGAAATATATGCTAATAACATCTGGTGAGGATTAAAATGCGGAATATGCAGGGAGCTAATCCTCAAAACAACAATAACCTCCCAAACAATTCAAAAATGGACAAAAGATGTGAGAAGACCTCTCTCCAAAGAAGAAATACACATGGCCAATAGCACATGAGGAGATGTTCAGGGAGGCTGAGGCAAGAGAATCCTCTAAGCCCAGGAGTTGGAGGTTGCTGTGAGCTGTGATGCCACAGCACTCTACCCAGGGAGATAAAGTGAGACTCTGTCTCTAAAAAAAAAGATGTTCAGCATCAGTAGCTATCAGGGAAACGCAAATAAAAACCAGGGAGATATACTTCACACCCATTAGGACGTCTGTTATCAGAAAAACAGAAGATAGGGGCCACGCCTGTGGCTCAGTGGGTATGGTGCTGGCCCCATATATGGAGGGTGGCGGGTTGAAACCCTGCCCCAGCCAAACTGCAGCAAGAACAACAACAACAAAAAAGCCAGGCGTTGTGGGCGCCTGTAGTCCCTCTACTACTCGGGAGGCTGAGGCAAGAGAATTGCCTAAGCCCAAGGGCTGGAGGTTGCTGTGAGCTGTGACACCATGGCACTCTGCCGAGGGCGACAAAGTGAGACTCTTGTCTCCGGAAAAAAAAAAGAAAGAAAGAAAGAAAAGCAAAAGAAATAGCTGGGTGTGGCAGGTGCCTGTAGTCCCAGCTACTTGGGAGGTTGAAGCAGGAGAATCGCTTGAACCCAGGAGTTTGAGATTGCTGTGAGCTGTGATGCTACATGGTACTCTAGCCTGAACAACAGAGGAAGACTCTGTCTTATATATATATATGTGTATATGTGTGTGTGTGTGTGTGTGTGTGTGTATTAGAAAGAGTATACTTTCTTTTTTTCTTTTTTTGGAGACAGTTTTGCTCTGTCAGCCCAGGCTAGACAGCCTAGCTCACAGCAAATTCCAACTCTTGGGCTTAAGGGATCCTCTTGCCTAGCCCCCCAAGCAGCTGAGACTATGGGCATGGCCCACCACACCTAGCTATCTTTTTCTATTTTTAGTAGAGATGGGGTCTCCCTCTTTCTCAGGCTGGTCTGAAACTCCTGAGCAGAAGCAATCCATCTGCCTTGGCCTTCCAGAATGCTGGGATTACAGAGGTGAGCCACCATGGCCAGCCTATTATTAATTTTTTTTTTTTTTTGTAGAGACAGAGTCTCACTTGATCGCCCTCAGTAGAGTGCCGTGGCGTCACACAGCTCACAGCAACCTCCAACTCCTGGGCTTAGGCGATTCTCTTGCCTCAGCCTCCCAAGTACCTGGGACTACAGGCGCCCGCCACAACACTATTAATTATTTTTATATTATTAATTTTTTAATCCCAGCATGGCTTCTACAATGTTTCAAAAGAAGACAGAACACAAAAAAGAAAAATTACAGATGAAGGAAGATTGTTCACTCAAAAGTGAACAGATAACTACCTTTTAGTTGAGGCAAACAGTAAGGCACTGTGCTTAATTTGTAGGGAAATTGCACAAGTTTTCAAATACTATAACATTTTTTTTCAATACATGTATTTTATTATTCTTCATTACATTATTTCCCCCCACCCCACCCCTCAGTGGTAAGACAGAATTGATTTACAGAAAAGAATACAGAAAACACTAAAGCTCCTGGTAGAGGGAGAGAATTCAGGTGGGGAAATACTATAATATTAAAAGGCATAATATGCAAACACATGTTGCCAAATTTGGTGAGTGTCATAAGGACTAAATAGTGGAACTGAAAAAAATGTCTGTCTTCTCAACAAAAAAAATTTTTTTTTTTTTGAGACAGAGCCTCAAGCCGTCACCCTGGGTAGAGTGCCGTGGCATCACAGCTCACAGCAACCTCCAACTCCTGGGCTCAAACGATTCTCTTTCCTCTACCTCCCAAGTAGCTGGGACTACAGGCGCCCGCCACAACGCCCGGCTATTTTTTGGTTGCAGCCGTCATTGTTGTTTGGCAGGCCCAGGCTGGATTTGAACCCGCCAGCTCAGGTGTACGTGGCTGGCGCCCTAGCCCGTTGAGCCACAAGCGCCGAGCCAATATGTACTCTTTCATGTCTGGCTTCACATATCCTCTATTGTGAAGTTTGTATTCAATGTTTTTCTTTGTTTTGTTTTGTTATTGAGGTTTTAGAATTTTCATACATTCTGGATACAAGTTTTTTGACTTTGTGATATGTGTATTGCAAATAGTTTCTCCCAGCCTGTAGCTTGCCTTTTCATTTTACTAACCATGTCTTTTTTACAAATGGAAGGTTTTTATTTATTTCACCAATTTTTTTTATGGTTTATGCTTATTATTTTTCTTTTTTCTTTCTTTCTTTTTTTTTTTAAGAGACAAAGTATCCCTTTGTGGCCCTTGGTAGAGTGCTGTGGTATCACAGCTCACAGCAATCTCCAGCTCTTGGGCTTAGGCAATTCTCTTGCCTCAGCCTCCCGAGTATCTGGGACTACAGGCGCCTGTCACAACGTCCAGCTATTTTTTTGTTGTTGTTGCAGTTTGGCTGGCGCCGGGTTCCAGACTGCCACCCTCAGTATATGGGGCCGGCGCCCTACTCACTGAGCCACAGGCACCACCCTGCTTATTCTTTCCTTTTTTTTTTTTTTGAGACAGAGCCTCAAGCTGTTGCCCTGGGTAGAGTGCTGTGGCACCACAGCTCACAGCAACCTCCAGCTCCTGGGCTCAGGCAATTCTCCTGCTTCTGCCTCCCAAGAAGCTGGGACTATAGGCGCCCGCCACAATGCCCAGCTATTTTTTGGTTGCAGCTGTCATTGTTGTTTGGCGGGCCCGGGCTGGATTTGAACCCGCCAGCTCAGGTGTATGTGGCTGGTGCCTTAGCCGCTTGAGCCACAGGTGCCGAGCCTGCTTATTATTTCGTATCAGAAAAATCTTTGCCCACCCTAAGTTTATTTCCTATGTTTTCGCTAGAAGTTTTATAGTTTTAACTTTATGACCCATTTTGTTGTTTTTTTTTTTTGAGACAGAGCCTCAAGCTATCACCCTGGATAGAGTGCTATAGCATCACAGCTCACAGCAACCTCCAATTCCTGGGCTCAAGTGAGTCTCCTGCCTCTGCCTCCCAAGTAGCTGGGACTACAGGCGCCCGCCACAACGCCCGGCCATTTTTTGGTTGCAGCCGTCATTGTTGTTTGGTGGGCCCGGGCTGGATTCGAACCCACCAGCTCAGGTATACGTGGCTGGCGCCTTAGCCCGCTGAGCCACAGGCACCGAGCCTTATGATCCATTTTGAATTAATTTTATTTTATTCTTTTTGAGACAAAGTCTCACTATGCTGCCCTTGGTAGAGTGCCGTGCATCACAGTTCATGGCAACCTCCAAATCTTGGGCTTAAGCAATTCTCTTGCCTCAGCCTCCCCAGTAGCTGGGACTACAGGTGCCCACCACAACACTCAGCTGTTTTTTTTGTTGCACTTGTTATTGTTGTTTCAGCTGGCCCTGGCTGGGTTTCGAACCTGTCAACTTCAGTGTATGTGGCTGGCACCCTCCTCACTGAGCTACGGTAGCCGAGCCAAGATCTATTTTCTTTTTTGGCAGTTTTTGGCCTGGACCGGGTTTGAACTCGTCACCTCTGGCATATGGGGCTGGCGCCCGACTCCTTTGAGCCACAGGCGCTACCCAAGATCTATTTTCTTAATATAGAACAATTCATGGACATGGATGTCACCCCTATTTAGGGGCCATGCTAATCTCTGCATAGCTCTAATCTGAGTATATGTACTGCCAGAGTAAGCATTACCTATGTTTTGATATGTCTTTCAAGTCTTATGCTATTACACAGTCATATAAGTCCCCCAATTTCATTCTTCTTTTTCAAAATTGCATTAATAGGTCCTTTGAATTTCTGTATACCAGTTAGAATCAGCTTTTCAATTTCTACCAAGATAGCCTGCTGAGATTTTGACTAGGATTTTTGAATCTAAAAAACTGATTTTCAATCTCAATATGAAAAAAGTTGCTTGGAAATAGTAAACATTTTATTTTATTTGTAATTTATTTACTTTTATTGAGATGGGGTCTTGCTTCGCTTTCCAGGCTGGTCTTGAGCTCTTGGGCTCAAGCAATCTTCCTTCTCAGCCTCCCAAGTAGCTGGGATTACAGGTGCCGGGATCAATACACATTTTTTTTTTTTTTGAGACAGAGACTTAAGCTGTCACCCTAGGTAGAGTGCTGTGGCATCACAGCTCTCAGCAACCTCCACCTCCTTGGCTCAAGCGATTCTCTTGCCTCTGCCTCCCAAGTAGTTGGGATTGCAGGCACCTGCCACAAAGCCCGGCTATTTTTTGGTTGCAGCCATCATTGTTGTTTGGCAGGCCTAGGCTGGATTCGAACCTACCAGCTCAGGTGTATGTGGCTGGCGCCTTAGCCACTTGAGCCACAGGCGCCGAGCCGCCAAGCCATATTTTAATCAAATGTATAGAATGTATACTTATTAACTTTAGCCAAAGAGCAATCAAACTTGACAGAATCTGAATAATTATTACAATTATGCCCTCAATTCAAAAAATAATAAAAAAGGCTTGGCGCCTGTGACTCAACGGGCTAAGGCGCCAGCCATGTACACCTGAGCTGGCGGGTTCGAATCCAGCCTAGGCCTGCCAAACAACAATAACGGCTGCAACCAAAAAATGGCCAGGCGTTGTGGCGGGCGCCTGTACTCCCAGCTACTTGCGAGGCAGAGGCAGGAGACTTGCTTGAGCCCAGGAATTGGAGGTTGCTGTGAGCTGTGATGCCACAGCACTCTACCCAGGGTGACAGCTTAACGCTCTGTCTCAAAAAAAAAAAAAATGAAAAATAAGTGTTGGTGAGTATATGGAGAAATTGGAACCCTAGTGCACTGCTGGTAGGAATGGAAAATGGTATAACCATGTATAAAACTGTCTGGAAGTTCTTCAAAAAGTTAAACATAGGGCTCGGTGCCTGTGGCTCAACGGGCTAAGGTGCCAGCCACGTATACCTGAGCTTGCAGGTTCGAATCCAGCCCGGGCCTGCCAAACAACAATGATGGCTGCAACCAAAAAATGGCCGGGCATTGTGGCGGCTGCCAGTAGTCCCAGCTACTTGGGAGGTGGAGGCAGAAGACTCGCTTGAGCCCAGGAATTGGAGGTTGCTGTGAGCTGTGATGCAAAAGCACTCCAGGGTGACAGCTTGAGGCTCTGTCTCAAAAAAAAAAAAAATTTAAGAGTGATCAACTAGGAATTGGAAAAAGTTAATTTAATGGCTCATGCTACCTTATGGGCATAGGTGGAAATGTGAATGTTTCTTTTTTAAGTTTAAACTAGATGAGGCCCTAGAACAAAGCATTTAGTTGCAAAGAACTATCTCAGAAAAAAAATATGATCAAACTAAACCTCTCCTCGTCTCCCCACAACCCAGTAGACCACCAAGCTCTCAAATCAGAGTGGCTAGATGTGAAAAGCAAGCAGGCAGTCTGGAGCTGAGTAAAGTTCTGAATTTGAACTTTCATAAATCTTCTTTCTCCTCCACACAAATCTGCAGAATCAAAAATTCCTGGTGTCAGCGATTTATGCTGTGGTAGGCCAGCTACTGCAGGCCACTGCTGTTCTCACCACCAAAGGCTACTTCACAGTTCAGAACATGGATGGATGGAATCTGGTGCCACTGTGCTCTCAGGCAATAATGATGCCAATGTTAGGAAGGTTCTGGATGACAGTGAGGTCATCTGTAATGCCCAGGGGCTCAAAGCTGAAAGTGGCTGAGTTTAGAAGACTAGTTGGAGAGGAGGAAAGCAGAACCAGTGCAGACTAGAATTGAGGGAGCTCACATCATTGGTGACATCTTAGTCTAGGCATGAAGGTTAGTGGGGTGGAGGAGAAGTCCTTTCTGACTCCTCGAGCAAAGCTGTAAGAAAAATGACATCCCCTTGCTCTATGTCTTTGTCTGCTGTATCAGTCTGGATCTCTGGGCGGTAATTGAGCATGGAGATCAGCAATCCTGACTTTATTTCTATCCCTGGTCTCACCTCAGCAGCCTCTGCTCCTTCAATTCCTTTGTCAACCTGAGGCTCTAAAGTCTGGGAACCCCCTAGGACATACAACATCTTGGATCCTGTCAGAGAGGAAGCTGCCTAGGATCACAAGCATGTTGGTTTCTTTGCCCAGTTCAGATAGTGGAGATTCTGGCTCTGAATCCTTACATAAGAACACCTCAAATATCTGGCTATAAGAAATGAAATGAGATGTTTCCTACTGTTCATTCTTTAGGCATCCCCAAATATTCCTCTATAGCTTTATGGCATTCTTTAACTTCAGGGGAGGGACTGAAAGGCCCCTCTGACTCACTGCACTTTAGAAGCACTGAGACTGCCATTGGAGGCACTCAATTCTCGCTGACATTCCATCTCAGCAATCAGTGGCAGAGATGTGGGCACTGAGGGCTATAGGGTACTGGCTGGGCAAAGTGGTTTAACCATTTCCCCTGGATCATTTCTGGCCTTGGAAAAGATACAAATGAGTACAAAGTGGATTCAGTTAAGATCTGACAACTTACTGATCAGTGGTAAAGTTGCATTGCAAATGATGAGTTCAGCCACTACATGGCATCCAATCTGAGTCTCCAGGGGAGACTTGGGCAGTAGCCCTTGAAGCAGCACAGCCACAATAGGTGACCTCAGCACTGGGGCCGTACACAGCAGTATGTGTGACAGTAGCCCTTCATAAGACTCCCAAGGCTGGGAGGGCACAACTGTAACACTCTGCTCACCTGCAGTGGCCTCCTTTGCCTGAATATAGCTCTGCAAGCGACAGCCAGAACTCTATGGGCAATAGTATGACTGTTCAGCATGTCCATCCTCTGAAGCTCCAGGACCAACCCTTTTATGGCTACTTCTATCTCTTCCTCAAAGGTTGGCTTCTAGTTATATCAGGATAATCAAAGTGTAGTCGATCTCCTGTTCTAGGTGCTTTTCTGCCTCAGGGCTTGAGGTTAACCTCAAATGGTTAAACCAGTTTGCCCAGCCAGTGCCTCAGTGGCCATTGGGGTAAAGCATTCTACCACTGATCAGTAAGTTGTCAGTACAGCCCTCATGGTGGTATTGGAGTCCATTCATCCTCCCAGCACCACTAGCAATGTAGACAGAAAATGCAGAAGCCATATGTTTACCAGAAGGGGGATGACCAGGCAACAGCCAAGCAAGATCCACATACCCTCACCCCTACCATCACCTTCTCACTTCTAGCTAGACCTTGCTGGAGTCTCCTAGTATGAGGGTACTCTGTTTTCCTGGCTGAGAGGACCAGGGGGCTCCCTTTTTCACTTTTACTGCATTAATTAGGGACAAGGACATGAATTGTGTCCTGGATACAAAGAAATCTGATGTACTATTTGAGGACCCAGCAAGGGCTCTGGGCCTTTGAAGTCCTGTGTACATTGCACAGTGACAGCAGCAGCTGAGCTTCTCCCCCTCACTATCCCCAACAGAGCCTCCAACTAGACCTTCCCAGCAGAGATGCTGCTTTTGTGGAAAGCTGGAGCCTTCGTAAATCCCAGATGAAGAGCTATGGTGCAGACTCAGGGAGGATGGTGCTGTCTAGGGCTGGGTCACATGCCACCAGGGGACACCTGAAGTGGACTCAATAGTGTCCTCTTTGCTGGCATCAGCCTATAGCCATTGCAGGCTCTTGCTACCTAGGCAGCTGTACTCTGAAGCCCAGGTTCTGTCTGGGCAGTCAGTCAACTCCATGTGGACTTTTAAATTTTTTTTTGCCATTTCATATCCTCTAATTTCAAAAGTGTTTGCCTGATTCCAGGACAGAGTGCCACAGTTACTCTTATCTCCATTGACTTTTAAGTTTCAAGGTTAATGGTGGATATTTCAACAAGTAGATAATTCTGAAAAACAAAAATGAGGGCAAGCTTGACTATGGGACTTGTGAGTTATAACAGAAAGTTTAACAGTGAAATTTATTTACCACTGGTTATTCACATTATGCCTTGCCTCATGTAAGTTTGCCTTTATACAGTTTAACTGCATTGAAAAAAGTAAATGTAAAATATATAGCCTTATGAAAAGGAATATTTCTTGACTTTGTTCATATCTTTTATCAGTCTTTTAGCTATAATGTTAACATGGCACTTATCATGGAACTATTAAAAACTGCTGAAAAGGCTAAGAGATAGAATACCAGTAAAATAGTTACTACCAGAAATAAAATCAGATTTCAACTGGCCAGCTAGGTCAGTAGGAAAAAAATTGGTCTGCTGTTGCTTATGTGTATTTAAAATAATACAGTAATAATATTGTGATATTGATAATATAACATTAATGATATTGATAATTAATGTATTAGTGATAATATAATATTATGATATTTTCTTCTGAAGCTAAATCATCCCAAGAAAATGCTATGTTACAACTACAATATATCATACCGTAGGAACTTTCCCCCCCACTCTGTGGGAAGGCAGAAAGATTGCTTTTAGCCTATATGTAGCCATCATACCTTAAAGCAGTGGTTCTCAATCTTTCTAATGCCGCGATGTATTTTCATTGTTACAAAGGGGTCGCGACCCACAGGTTGAGAACCGCTGCCTTTAAAGTATCTGGAAGAATTGAAAGAAGGATGTCCTTTTGAAATCTAATCTTATAGAATTTTGTCCATCATTTCTCATTTCATGTTATGTTGAACATAACAGGGCCTCATATAATAATGAAGTCCATTAGTCTGCAGAGAAGCATTCCTGTTGTTTCTAGAAAAAGACATGTCCAAAATTAACTATATTTAGAATACTGCATTTATGGAAGGCATTGACCCTTAAAGCACCCCAGAGGAGGGCTATTATGATGTTGAAGTTCTGAAAGCAGCTTCAGAGAAACCTTAGTAAAGACATGGTAGTGTGTATTTATTAAGAGAGTCAAAACATAGGTGAGGAAACAAATATTTTTTATTCCTTTAAAAAATTAATCCATGGGTGGTGCCTTGGCTCAAAGGACTAGGGTGCTGGACCCATATACCGAAAGTGGCGGGTTCAAACCCAGCCCTGGCCAAAAAAACTGCAAAAATAAATAAATAAAGATTTGAGGAAATTCTTAAAAAGAAAATGATAGTTTGTAGGAGCTACACAAAGTAGATTTGGGCTCTACCTGAGGAAAAAAAGCTCAGTTAATATAATCAACAATGTGAGGACCTCTTTCTCAGAAATAACCAGATAGAGGCTACGTGATCATCCTTACAAATCCAGTAGAAATGTTCATCATTGAATACAAAATCATATTCTAAAGTTTTTTCTAACTCAAATTTATCTAATATTGCATATTTATTACCTCATTTATACTATAGCATCATTTCTCTTAAATAGGAATGGTATAGGTAAGAACTCTTTTATAGTAGAGTCAGACCAACAAAAAATAAGAGACTTGTTTAGAATCTAATCTATTCATATTTTCATCATTCTGTCAGTACTACCAAAAAAAAAGAATTTAACGTAGCAAATGATTCACGTTGGAAGAGCCAGAATTAGAGCCCTGATCTTGTGCATTTTCTATTAAAGAACAGTAAGTTGAAACAGCCATGGAAATCTCAAGACAGTGTTGTTGCTATCTGATTAGTTCACTGACTACACAGAGAAAGATGCTTTTTTTTCTTACTAAAGCAAAGTAAAAATATGTGCTTCAGGGAACAGTCTAGAGTTTTTAATAATAGAATAATATAAAAATGGATTCTTGACCAGAATAAACCTAATGTAGCTCCGTATCCTAGGAGCAAGGATTGTCATGGAAATCCAAATAAAAGGTATATAGTCATGAACCTTCCATAGAATCTTATTTTTTTAATTAGTTCTAACATTTGTTAATATCATTTTGGAAATCATTATATAAAAAACAATTTATGCCGTTTTCAGCAAGGGGAAAAGCCTCACTATTCACGCTAAGTAGGCTAGGTTTTAAAAGAATTCCTTTCTCAGAACCTTTCTGCAAAAGCAGGTTATAAACTACCATAAACACAGAATACCATAAAGCTTTTTGATTTAAAAATTCCCTTTCGCTGCAGACAGAGAGGTGCACAAGAGAATGACTTGACAAAATATTCTGTGTAGCATGTTTCACTACAGAAAGCTGGGCGTTGGCTTGTTTGTCTCATATGCTTTGACATGATTGCAGGTGAAGATTGAACAGGCCGAGAGCTCCTGCTAGAAAGATCTTCCCTGACAGGCTGGTGAGGCCTAAATGAGAACCTGCAAAGCTATTGCCCAACTGGCTTCAGTAGTAACCAGAACACAGGGGCACAGCCTTTTAAGTGTCAACTATACACTTTAATAAGCATTCTGAGTAGCTCCACATAATGCAAGTGCTCCATTTGAAAGTTAAGTAACTTAAATTGGGATTTAAAGATGAAGAAACTGGCTCGGTTCCCATAGCTCAGGGAGTAGGGCGCCAGCCGCATACACTGAGGCTGGCCAGTTCGAGCCCCACCCGGGCCTGCTAAAACAACGACAACTGCAACCAAAAAAAAAAAAAAAAAATAGCCATGGGGCAGCCTGTGGCTCAAAGGAGCAGGGCCCTGGCCCCATATGCCAGAGGTGGCAGGTTCAAACCCAGCCCCGGCCAAAACCTGCAAAAAAAATAGCCAGGCATTGTGGCGGGTGCCTGTTGTCCAGCTACTTGGGAGGCTGAGGCAAGAGATTCACTTAAGCCCGAGAATTTGAGGTTGCTGTGAGCTGTGGCACCACGGCACTCTATCAAGGGCAACATAATAAGACTCTGTCTCAAAAAAAAAAAAAAAAATGAAGAAACCTCAAACAGTTCAGAGTGTACTTCATTTGGTAAAATAAATTTAACCTTAGTTGTAGGAGGAAATATTAACTGTGATTTGCTAAAATAACTCATTCCATCATTTAACTGATTCAAGTACAGGCCTTCATGAAACAATAATAATAAAAGATTATTATAAAGCTAAAATTTCAGGTATACTGTGTAACCTATATAATCAGTGAAGATAGGGAATGGAAATAGTTTTAATTTATGAGAGCACATTGACTCGGCTCTAGCCAAATGTTTTCCTATTAATTTGAGCTGTATTCCCCCTGTTGTTGTGATCCCACTTTTCTCTGGCCCTGCTTCCCTTCCCTTTCCTTACACCTTAAATTTTGGCATCCGTTTGCGTTCTTCTCTTTGCCTGCCCTTCCCCTCACTCCCCTTTTCTCCTGGCCTCTTTGTAGCTAACACATACAAATAACTCCCAGCTTTAACCTTTTCTAAGCTTTATAACTGCATTTCCAACTGTCTCTTGAACATCTCTATCTGAATAATCTATGGATTCCTTGAATTTAGCAGATGACATCTAAACTCATTTTATTTCTCAAGCCTTTTATGTCTTTTATCTCTTGGTTAATGATATGCAAGCTAGTTGTCTAAGCCAGTTATGCTGTCATCTCTTTTCACTCTCAACCCATCAGAGCTAACTAATAATTAAGTTATATAATTTCTGCCTTTTTTTTTTTAATTTCTGCCTTCTTAAAGTATTTCAGATTTGTTCCTTTGCTCCTTTCCATTACCACTGCCATCACCTCAGTTCACATTTTCAACATTTACAGGAGCTTCTGTGATCTTCTTTAAAGCTGACTCTTCTTTTCCCACTCATCTTCACATAGTAGCTGGAGAAGTCTTTTGTAAATGCCTGGTTGTGTCACTTTCCTGCTTAAAACCTTCACTGGCTTCACATTATCTGCTGTTTTTACAATCTCAAATATCTACAGGAATTAGACAAATAACATATATGACTGAAGTAGATCAAGTGTGAGACAATAAGGAAGAACAGGAGAGTGCATTTCTGTCTGAAGATATTTCTATTCAGAGTTTTAAAAAAACATGACAGGCTGGGCATGATGGTTTGTACCTATAGCCCTAGCTATTAAGATGCTGAGACAGGAGACTCATTTGAGTCTGCAACTTTGACGTTTCAGTAAGCTCTTATGATGCCACTCACTGTAGCCTGGGCAGCAGAGCAAGACCCTGTCCAAAAAAAAAAAAAAAGTGACATGCCTATCTGTCAATTTAATGTTGCCTTGGATCTCCATTTAGTATAGTCATGCCTAAACTGCTGAATGTAACATATGCAGTATTACTTAGATATTGGGTATCTCCTTGAGATGAGCTTCCTGGAACCGTCAGCTTTTGCAGAGACTGACGCAGCCAGTGAGTCATTTGTTGTTCTGTTTCAAGGTCAAAACATACCTGCATAAAGAGTATGTGTTTATTATTATCATGAGTAGCTCTGTATTCAGTTGGACTCCATGTAATATAAGGAAAAGTTTGTAGGCTTTGGAATTATTGTTGACCTAAGTTCAATTTCCAGTTTTGCCACTTATTAGTTGTGTGATTTCGAGATGGCCATTTAATTGCTTTGAACTTCAATTTCCTTCCTTGTTTATAAAAACTTTCGGGATTGAAATTATAAAATCAAATCGGCTCGGCGCCTGTGCTTCAATGGGCTAAGGTGCCAGCCACATACACCTGAGCTGGTGGGTTCGAATACAGCCCCAGGGCTTCCAAACAACAATGACGGCTGCAACCAAAAAATGGCCGGGCGTTGTGGCAGGCACCTGTGGTCTCAGCTACTTGGGAAGCAGAGGCAAGAGACTCACTTAAGCCCAGGAATTGGAGGTTGCTGGTGAGCTGTGATGCCACAGCACTCTATACAGGGTGATAGCTTGAGGCTCTGTCTCAAAAAAAAAGAAATTATAAAATCAAATAATAAACAGCTTGAAATTATACATCTTATTATAAATGCTTAGCACATAGTAACTCTTCCATTATTTTTTATCTGGCAAGTTAGGATAAATTTGAAAAGTAGTGATAGATATATAAAAATCCAATTCTTCCAGCTACATCCTTCTCAGCAGCTGTAGGTGTGGCCTAAAAAGCAAACCTTTTGGAAGCTAGTATCAAGTGAGGCACATGACTGAAGTTGACAGGCAAATGATTCACCCAGGCAACTTAAAAACTAGGAATTTACCAGCCTTGCTTGGCTAGCTGTCTGAAAATGGAATTTCAGTCCAGAAGGTATTGCTATTGATAAATTCATGAGCGAGATGGGAATATGGACTCTGTACAATTATGTATAATGTCCAAAACTCATTTTTAGTTTCTTAATCTCTATATAATCTTTATATTTTTAGCAAAAATAATATTAACTGAAATTTTATTCAAAACTATTAGGATATATAGGATATATATTTTGGTTTATTCTCTAGGTCTATATAAATTTGAAGCACCAAAGGAAGGTGGTAAACAACTTAGTTTTTATTACCAGAACATTTAACTTGGTAAAGGAAGAGGCCTGTTAAGTGGCTCAGCGTCCATAGCACAGTGGTTATGGCACCGACCACATGCACCCAGGTGGCGGGTTCAAACCCAGCCGTGGCCTGCTAAACAACAATGACAACTGCAACAAAAAAAATAGCTGGGCATTGTGGCGGGCGCCTGTAGTCCCAGCTACTTGGGAGGATGAGGCAAAAGAATCCTTAAGCCCAAGAGTTTGAGGTTGCTGTGAGCTATGATGCCATAGCACTCTACCAAAGGTGACATAGTAGGACTCTGTCTCAAAAAAAAAGAAAAAAATCAAAGAAGCCATGATGATCTTTTTTCATTCACTTAAGGGAAAGAAAATAAACTATCTTGTCAAGCTTTGCATTTTTTCATCTTGTTTTTTAAATTTAAGATTAATTCTAACATTTAAGTATACTTTACTCAGTGGTTTGTGTACGCAGCTGACATGATTGAGATAGAGTGCTGAATGGCTTGCAGTGTGATTGTCTACCTTACCGTAGAGCTTTAGTGATAATGAGTAAAAACTAATATTAGAAAACGGCTTGAAATTATCCTTGTTGGCAGAATAATATGCACAGAACTCCTAATTGTACTTGAAATGGGAAGATTAGAAAGAATAAAGTAGAAAGCCAGCTTGTTCTAAGGGCAAACCAAACCCTTAGAGTTTCAACTTCTTACTTTGCAACAATATATCTCACTCCAGATTTTCTCACCCAGATAAATAATACTGTATTTGAGAAACACAGTGACAGCATTAATAGTATATGCTAAGAGGATACAGTCTAAGAAAGCAAAACGGAAGTATTTAAGAAAAAGAGTGTTGAAATACAAAGACAGACAAGTGCTATCTTTACTAGCCACTGTAAAATTCTCTTTTGGTTTTAAGTATTCCTAAAAGGTTGACCTCAAAAAATGTGGCATTATTTTTGTGACTTTAATATTACATTTTGGTGTTTAGCCATTTGTTTTTCTTAAAGAATGGATTTATTTTTTATCAATGCCTTCTAAATATTTTTCTTTTCTCTCCTCCTTTTCTTCTTCTCCCTTTCTACTTGCAGCTCCTCAGAGAAATTTTGAAATTGCCTTCAAGATGTTTGACTTGAATGGAGATGGAGAAGTAGACATGGAGGAGTTTGAACAGGCAAGTTGTCCTGATGAGTTCCCTTAAAAACATTAATATTTAAAACTCATTTTCATATGCCTTCACGTTAACCTTAGCCTTAGTCAGCATACTTGGTCAGAGGGTATTCCAATTTTTCAAGTACCTGATATTCAAAATTATCTTTTTAATAGGTGGATTGTTTTTGTTTGCCTTTCATTCTAAATGTAAGGAATTATTTGAGCATGTGATTAAGGTCAAGGTTGCACTGATAATCCATCATGAATTAAACTATAATGCCTCTAGCTGGGAGACTAAATTATGACTAATCATATAGTCATTCAACATTTATCAGAAAGCTTCTATATGCCAGGCAACTGCAGAGTACGAGAATGAATTACATATATTCTTAAAGGATTTTTGTAAGAAAAGGCAAAATGGTACCATGCTTTTGACTGTAGTAGGTTCCAGCCATGAATGTTTATAGTTTCTTCTGGATCTTCAGGAAAAATTACATTTCCATAGAACTTCTGCCATTGGGGAGCCATGGTTCCTCTCCAGACACAGTTATTGTGATTGCAAGAGTGGTTTCAAAAAAGGAAAAAAATGTGTGTAGAATAAAAGCATTTTTGTATTCTCAAAATGAGGACGGGAAAGCAGGCTTAAGTAGATTGTCTCTGTAATCCGAGACCAGCCTGGGCAACATAATAAGACCATGTCTCCAAAAATAAAAAATAAACCAGGCATGTTGGCTACTCAGGAGGTTGAGGAGGGAAGATCATTGGAGCCCATGGCTGCAGTGTGCTGTGACAGCACCACTGCACTCCAGCCTGGGCAACAGAGTGAGATTCCCATCTCTAAAACAACAGTAAGGAAAAAAAGAGGAAATGGGCAGATATTCCAGGAAGTGGGAGAAAGTATCAGATATGTTATATCTTTACAAACTGCACTGAGCCAAATACTTCAAAATACCTAAAGGTGTTTATTCATATTTGTACCCTGAGTCCATATAATATCTTCACTTTTTCATAATCCTACACTTTAGTGGTATTACCAGGAGGCCTCAGATGATCAGAAGTAGAACCTACTTTTTTTGAGGGGGGAGAAGAAGAAGAATACATTTTTTATTATAGTTCCACTGCACAAGGCAATAGTAAAATATGCTGCTAAAATTTGAAGATCCTTATTTGAAGTTGTAATTATTTACAGAGATTAAAACACAATAATGAAGAGAATTTTTCAAATGTTATTCTGAAGGAACAAATTCTATATTCTAAATTAAAGTGTTTTATTTAAAAATATTTGTAAAATGTTTCTCAATTCATAAAATTTAAGGATAATGTTAATCATATTAAGCAAAAAATGGAATTGGAATGCACTTAATGTAAAGAAATATTAAATGGGCTCAGCACCTGTAGCTCAGCAGCTAGGGCACCAGCCACACATTGGAGCTGATAGGTCTAAACCCAGCCCCGGCCTGCCAAACAACAATGGCACTGCAACCAATAAATAGCTGGGGATTGTGGCAGCAGCCTGTAGTCCCAGCTACTTGGGAGGCTAAGGCAAGAGAATTGCTTAAGCCCAAGAGTTTGAGGATGCTGTGAGCTGTAACGCCACAGCATGCTACCACGGGCAACAAAGTGAGACCCTGTCTCTAGAACAAAATTAAATTAAATTAAAATAAAATAAAATAAAGTAGTGTGAAGTGTATCCTTATAAGTAAGGATATTAGAATATTGGTCAGCAAGTCCAAGACCAAGAAAGCACACAAGTGCCATGAAGAGTGCCTCCAGGCCAAGAAGGAGGAGATCATCAAGTGAGAAAGAGAGTAAGAAGTAGAATGCCCTCCTCTTGTCTTTACATTGTGGCCACCTTGATAACGATAAATCATTCAAATATAACAAGCCTTTTTGTGCTAAAAAAAAAAAAAAGTTAAATACTTTGGGTTTTTGTTTTACTGCTGTGCTTGATAAACACAAAATCATGAATATCAGGCAATTCATTTTACTACATCTTTACTTATACATTTGTTCTTAGGTTGCCTAAAATACTTAAATACAAATAAAATGAGTGTAGCAAAATAATGAAAACAAACAGCAGTCAACTTTACAAATATTGGAGTGTGAACTATTTCTGCCCTTATCCAGAGTAAATTGGGTCACAGCTTTGTCAAGGAACACTCTGCAGTTTTAAGTTCTTCAAACCTTAAAAGCACTCAAAATAACTACACCTGTGACTGAAACCAATTATCCCTTTTGTTCCCTACCAGGACAAACCAACATATACGTAGTTTTCTTTTCTCAGACATGGAAGCAGTTTTAACACTGGCCCTTTTGAAACCACAAGTACTATCCAAAAGTACTATGCCAAACATTTATAACGTATATAAAAATTCCATATCCTCATATTGGCTGCTTCAAGATGAAAACAGATAACTCCCTCATTGTTAACTGGCTCCACTCCCTTAATATTACACACAAAAACCACATGGGAAATACAGAAATTCAAATAGAAGTAACATAAAATGTCATAAATCGTAAACAAAGAAACTATTTGTGGGACAGAATGGATGATAAAATGATAAATTTTAGAATGTGGCAAACAAAAATTGGAACCCCAGGTAATTATCTCCTCCTTCTCCTGCTTCAGCTTCATCGCCCTGGGTATCCAATGAACACAATGACAAGTTGTCGCTCAGCATTTGCTTTATTAGTGTGCTGTCTCTCTCTTCACTTACTGTATCAAGTTCAGCAATGGTTTCACCAAAAGCTGTCTTTGCAAGAGAGCTGGGGAGTTCAGAATCTCAGAATAGAACACAGAGAAGTTAAGAGTCAGACCCAATCTGATAGGATGTGTTGATTGTGTTTCCTTTCTGCTGATTTCAAAACTTCTTGGTATGCTTTTTGTGACTGGCCCATAATCTCTTTCTTGTCATCACCAGCAGCAACCTCAGGAACCTGAGCCAAATCAAATAGATGACTTTGCTCTCTGCTTGTTAAGTACTGGGGATCAAGAACTTTCCCAAAAGAAGACAGTGCATCATTGCAGATATCTCTTAGCTTTGTCTTAATGTTCTCTCTGTATTCTCAAGCCATCTGTTGTTTTTTCTTAGCACCTTCCATCTTTTGCGCTTGAAATGATCCTCCAAGAAGACCTGTGGACTCCTACAACATTTTTAGAAGCAACTCAGAAATTTCTGTCCTTGTTGGATAATTCAGCTCCTTGCTCAGCCATAAACTTCAGTGGGCTGCCATGTCATTGTGTTACTCAGGCTCGTTGGCTAGTTTGGCCTTCTGAACCTGCTCATTTTATCCATGACTGGATGTTCTGTGTCTAGGGTGGTTGGTGGCAGACAGATGGACAGGGCTCAACGGTTTCTGGGCAGGAGCAGTGGCAAAACTGAGATTGTCCCTGGAGTGGCTACAGCCGCTCCTAGACATGGGGATCTGTAGCATTTGTTATTTTTTGTCTTTTTGATTATAGCCATTTTAACCAGGGTGATATGACATCTTATGGTGGTTTTGATTTGCATTTCCTTAGTGATTGAACATTTTTTTCATATACCTGTTGGTCATTTCTACATCTTCTTTTAAGAAATGTCTATTTAGATTATTCGCCCATTTTTTTTTCTATTTTTTTTATTAAGGCATAGCTGTGTGCATTAATGCAATCATGGAGTGCAATGTACTAGTTTTATATACAATTTGAAATATTTTCATCAAACTAGTTAACATGGCCTTCACGGCATTTTCTTAGTTATTGTGTTAAGACATTTATATTCTACACCTAGTAAATTTCACATGTACCCTTATAAGATGCACCAGAGGTGTGGTCCCATCAATTACTCTCCCTCCACCCATTCTCCCCCCTCCCCTCTCTCTCCACTTTCCCCTTCTTCTTGGGCTATAATTGGGTTATAGCTTTCATAAGAAAGCTATAAATTGGTTTCATAGTAGGGCTGAGTACACTGGATACTTTTTTTCTTCCATTCTTGAGATACTTTGCTAAGAAGAATATGTTCCAGCTCCATCCATGTAAACATATAAGAGGTAAAGTCTCCATCTTTCTTTAAGGCTGCATAGTATTCCATGGTGTACATATACCACAATTTATTAATCTATTCCATTTGCCCATTTTTAATAGGATCATTTGGTGTTTTGTTGAGTTGTTTGAGTTCCTTAAATATTCTGGCTATTAATTCCCTGTCAGATGCATGGTTTCTAAATGCATGTATTCCTTTTTTTTTTTTTTTGGAGACAGAGTCTCACTATGTCACCCTTGATAGACTGCCATGGTATCACAGCTCAAAGCAACCTCACACACTTGGGCTTAAGCGATTGATTCTCTTGCCTCAGCCTCCCAAGTAGCTGGGACTACAGACACCCACCATAACGCCCAGCTATTTTTTTTTTTGTTACATTGTCATAGTTGTTTAGCAAGCCTGGTCCAGGTTCAAACCTCCCAGCCCCAGTGTATGTGTCCAGTACCCTAACCACTGAGCTGTGGGCCCTGAGCCTAAATGCATACATTCTTAAATACAGACAATCTATTTAATATTGTGTTATTTCACACAAAATATAAAAACCTTGCAACAAAAGAGCTCCATTTACCCCTTCTCTGTTCTTTATGCAGTGGTTGTCTTATATATTACATCTATATATATTATAAATCCCTTAATACACTATGATTTTTGCTCTAACAGTCATTTATTTTTAAAAAGAAAATAATCTGTTTTGTTTGATAACGTATTTCCGATTTCTGATACTTTTCATTCCTTCTTAAAGATCCTAGTTTCCATCTGGTGTCAGTCTGAAACACTTTCTTTAGATTTTTTGCTGCTGGTGATGAATTCTTTTCGTATTTTTTTGTTAGAAAATGGCTTTATTTCATTATTTTTGGAAGAAAATTCTAGATACAAAGTTGTGGATATAGATGTGAAAGTCTAAGTTATCATTTTTCTGCTTGTGATTAGTTCTGATGAAAAGTCACTGGTTATTTGAATTACTGTCCTCCTATATGTAATATGTTGTTTTTTCCTGCCTACTTTCCAGATTTTCTCTTTATCTTTGGTTTTAGGAAGTTTAATTATGTTGTGCATATATATAGTTTTCTTTATATTTATTCTTAGAATTTGATGAGCTACTTGTATAAGTATAAATTAGTGGTTTTTGTAAAATTTAAGGATCGTCTGGCTAGTATTTCTTTGATTTTTGTTTGTTTGTTTGTTTGTTTTTTCAGACAGAGTCTCACTTTGTTACCCTTCGTAGAGTGCCATGGCTTCATAGCTCACAGCTATTTCAAACTCTTGGGCTCAAGTGATCCTTTTGCCTCAGCCTCCCAAGTACTTAGAACTACAGGTGCCCACCACAACGCCTGGCTTTTTTTTAGAGATGGGGTCTCCACTTTTGCTCAGGCTGGTCTTGAACTTGTAAGCTGAAGCAATCTACCCACCTGTGCCTCCCAGAATGCTAGGATTACAGGATGTGAGCCACTGTACCCCACCTGGCTATTATTTCCTCAAAAATATTTTTTTACCCCATTCTTTCTCACTTCTTTCTCTGGAACTACAGTAACACAAATATTTCATATGATATTGTCTCACAAATCCCTGAAGCTTTCTGGTTTTTTCCCTCTCTGCTCATTAGACTATATAATTTTTGTTAATTTGTCTTCATGTTCACTGATTCTTTAGTAATATTATTCCTACTGATAAGTCTATCCAGTGAATTTTTATTTCATATATTATATTTTTAATTTCTAGAGCTTTCTCTTAGGTTTTGTTACACTTTTCTTTGTCATCTGAAATTTTGTATCTTTTCTTTTTTACAAGCCTATTTTATGTACTTGGGCACTATTAAAACAATTGCTTTAAAATCTTTGTTGGTTCACTCCAACATCTGGATCATCTTGGTCTTTATTTTTTTTTCTTTATTTTTTTTTTGAGATAGAGTCTCAAGCTGTCACCCTGGATAGAGTGCTGTGGCATCACAGCTCACAGCAACCTCCAATTCCTGGGCTCAAGCAAGTCTTCTGCCTCAGCCTCCCAAGTAGCTGGGACTACAGGCGCCCGCCACGATGCCCGGCCATTTTTTGGTTGCAGCCATCATTGTTGTTTGGTGGGCCCAGGCTGGATTCGAACTCACCAGCTCAGGTGTATGTGGCTGGCACCTTAGCCCGTTGAGCCACAGGCGCTGAGCCATCTTGGTCTTTATTGATTGCCTTTTCTCTTGAGAATGAGCCACATATTTTCCATTTCTTCATATGGAGGATTGGCCTGAGAGGAATTAGTCATCCATTATTAGAAATTAAGTAAGGAATTTTCTGTAGCTAAAGCTAAGAGAGGGGGCTTCAAATGAGTCTAAGAAGCAAGAGGAAGAGAAGGGAGAAGGAAGAGATAAAGTGAAAGAAAATATAAAATGAAGAAATCTGACTTTGAAATTCACCTCAGAAATTACTTAGGGTAGCCCTCAGGAGCAAAACTGCCATAAATTCCTTACTCCTATTATGACACTAGACTCTGGATTTGAATTTATTTAGAGTGCTCTTGTTTTTAGCATTGGTGCTGACATACTGAATGAGTTAAGGGTAGTCACTTCACTATTCTGTTTGTCTGGGAAGGGCACACAAATTTCTTTCTTTTTTTTTTTCTTTCTTTCTTTCTTTCTTTATTTTTTGCAAGGTGAATGAATGTATCAATGAACAAACACAGTCCCCTCCGGGGCAAAGTGAATGAATGCATCAATGAATGGACACAGTCCATTCATGGAATTGAGGCCCAGGAAATTCACATGAA